>JAZHYW010002905.1:0-18946 GCA_037355805.1 Ixodes ricinus
ATACCTTAAAGGTCCTTCTCGGAAGGACATTACATAAGGGGAGGGGATAAGTACAGCATATATGAAACACAAGAAAATAATGAAATAAAACTTGTACAGCAGAGCAAACAATCAAGAAATCGTAGCTCAAACAACAAAAATAAAAACGCACACCAGTGCAAACACACAAGAAATAGTAACTTCAACAATACCTAAATGGTTGCCGACAAGAGAACGAAAAAAACAATCAGGGAAGTGCTTGGTGACGATGCGCTCTGTTCGATAAATCCATCGCACTGCTGTTTTGGCAAGAAAGGGAATACAAAAGATAAGTGCGGTGCAGGTGAAACGGGCCGATCTTGCATGAGTGATTAAGACGATATGTAATGAAATGCGACTGTGCTAGGTGCCTTGGCTGAAAGATGGTGCACAGTAAATGCGATGAAAAGGGCATAAGCAAGAAAGCTTGTGACTTAAGGGCAGTTTTGGAAGTTTGGCTTTTTGTTTTAATAAGAAGACGCTGAATGTCAAGAGTACTCAGAAAAAATTAAGCGCGCGACTCGGTTTTGAAAAGCTTCTACTTCATTGAAAAAATATGCTTTGTTAGGATCCCAGATGCTCTATGCGTACTCAAGTTTCGGCCGAATTAATAAACAATATTCCGTTTCCTATAAGTGAGGAGGAGCACAACGAAGCGTATGTTTTAGGTAGCCCAAAGAACGATTGCCCGATGATAACATTGACCAAATATGCCTTCGAGGAGAGATGCGACTCGTCGTGAACACGTAAGTATTCATAAGATAAAACCGTCTCAAATCAAAAGTCAGAATCAATAAAATAGTTATGAGAAAAAATGCCTATTTTCTAATGAATGAGATGGGCTTGCATTTAGAAGGGTTAAGCTTCATGAGTCAAGTCGAGCACCACAATGATAGGTTAGTTGAGGTCATGTTGCAGCAGAACGACATCTTCTTTCTTATACATTTGTCTGTATACAACGCAGGGGTCTGCAGAAATCCGAATACGGGAGGAAATACCCGAAGTTAAGTCATTATTATATATTAAAAAAGGCAAGAGGTCCAAGGATGGAGCCCTGAGGTACACCCGAGAGACAGAGGAATAGAAGTTGGAACTATGAGCGTTTAAGACCGTGCATGACTCCGGTCAGAAAGCCAGTCTTTGATCCACAGGATTATGTTACTATCTAATTTAGATGGGTAAGTTTTTGATACAGACTCTTCAGTGGGACCCGGTTGATTGCTTTGGCGAAATCAAGAAAAATAACGTAAATTTGGGAACCGAAGTCAGTACAAAGATGGATATCATGAATTAATCTTGCGAGTTGAGTCTCGCAGGAATGACTCCCTCCGGAACCCATGCTGGTAATTAAAAATTAATTGCTTTTCCTCTCAAAACCGAATGATATTCGAATGTAATATACTTTCAACTATTTTTGAGGCTATTCTGTAATGAATATTGACCGATAGATTAAGGGCGAGCTGCGTTCAACTGATTTAAATAAAGGCATAATTTTACTGATATTCCAGCCACTAGGTACAAAATGATTACGCAAAAATTGTGAAAAAATTGCGGATAGTATGACACTGAACATTGTTTTAGTATTTATTAAACCTTTGAATTAATTTTGTCTTCACCAGACGAAGAACAAACCTTCAAGTTATCAATTACTTTTACAACAACAGATGAATTAATCGTTATACTTTCCATTTGATCATGTTCAAAAAGTGTATCTAAAATAGGCAGGGAGGTATTCTCACAAGAAAACACTGAAGAAAAAGCAGAATTTAAAACGCGAGCACTTTCGAGGTCAGATAGTCAATATCGTAATATATCAATAAGACTTGACGCATAAGCTGATTTAGGATTTATTGAAGACCAAAATATTTTAGGGCATCTATGGTAAAATATTGGGGAGGGAATATGGTAGTAAGAATTTCTAGTTATAGCAACTTTTTTGTTAAAGGGGCTGTGCAACGGTTTTAACGTTGAAAGAATCTGCTACACTGCATTTTTTTTATATTGTTCATGCAAAAGCCCAAGTGACCAAAAACGCGTCACCTTTCCCCCGAAAAACTGCTATTCCGGTTGCGTGTAAATTGCAAGGGCAAAAAACGCAAATTATTTGCCGATCTGCAGCGCCCGCGGCGGCTACGGGAACTAAAATAGATGACGTCTCTGGAGGTACGCGGGAAGTCAACAAAACCCCGTCCCCCCCCCCCCCCCCCCCCCGCTGCAGCACCTGCCGTCAGCCCTGTGACGAACCGTCCTTTGTGTCCATCGCTCACCGCGACCTTCCGACGAGGTCATAATCCTTTCTAAGTCGTCAATCGCGGAGTGAGAAGCGGCTGGGGTTTCCACAAAGAGAACTGCCCAGCGGGGAAACCACGGGAACCTCCAGAGTACGTCACCTTCGAAAGTCGCGTGGGGGAGCTGAGAGGCACTGCGACCTTCGATTTGTTTCTTTTTTTTTAATAAGAACTAGCGCTCGGAAGAAAATGCGGTTTTCTTGTTTTTCGTTTCATAGGTGACGCAGATTAATTTCCGCGGCTAATTGGCCAAAGTCTGAAACTTGTTGCACAGCCCCTTTAACATTCTGTTTCGTACTCATAATATGACCGCCAGTCAGAGGGACTGTCATGGTAGCTGGCACGCCTGAATAGATGTTTTTTTTTCCCTAGGCGCCTCAGACTTGCGTCATACAACGAAAATACATTTGACGTCTTAATTAATTAACAGTATTACGCTTATCAATCATACGTTAACTTCATTTTTACATAGCGCCCAGTTTTGCTCAAGTGTGCGGCTTTCAAAGTATATGCTAGAAGCCCTCCTAATAAAAAACAGTTTTTAATTCGCTGTTTATTGCATCGTAATTAGCCCCGCCATAGCTTCTAATGAGTTTATGAATAGTTTACTTTTTTGGCACTCACAGGATGATTTGAGGAAACAGGACGTTGTAACCAGAAAACCGTAGAAGGGTAGTAATTGGATGAAACAAGTCGGGTTGTGTAGACAAGATAAGGTCAAGAATATTTGAGGTCGAAGTAGTGGAGCGTTTGGAAGTGTTACAAGCTGCGAGAGGTTGAAGTCAAGGCAAGCCTCGGTGAAACTTTCACACTCAGCAATGTTACTCGAAGAAGAAGGATGACTTGAAAAAAATATATGGAAGAATAATTAAAATCATTAAAGACTATGAAGAAGCAGCCTGGGAACCGTAATGACAAATCACAACATGTATAATGAGAAGCTGCAACAAAGCCCAGTTAATAATCAGAAGGTCTATAACGAACCCCAAACACTACAGCAGCATATATTATTTTTAAGGAAAACCATGCACTCTTTGAGCCCGTCTCAACCTAAATACGTGTTTAAACCATACTTTTCCTGAGAGCAAACAGAACCCCGCCCCTCCTTCGTGTTGTCTATCCTGACGAGATGTCCTAAATCATGACTAACCCTCAAAAATAATTGAGTCATCCACTTTATCATTTTACCAGGCGCAATGCAATGCAATGCAATCAAAGATGAGATGTCGTCTTGCTTTGAGAACACACTCCAAATGTTGGTATACAAAACACTCAGGGAAATTTATTTTTAACAGGATGTGAAGTAGACGCGGGTACATCAATATTACAATACGGCGTATTGACACATGCAGGGTAACTGGGAAAAGCAGTTTGCGGTAACGTATAGTTGACATGTATATCGGTGGCGTTTACTAGTGGCAATGTACATTCAACGGCACTGCCCTCAGACGTGGGCTGCGTCATTCACAAACAGTTTGTCAAACTCAAGCGTCCTTTGTCTGCAGCCTTCACGACAGTTTTAGAAAATTGAAGCAGATTTGTACGTTTGACTCTACCAGCCTCCGAGTATTCGTTGCTAACACTAAAGTCAGTACCTTAGTCTCAATCTCTTTGGAAGAACTGTACTTATCACTTGATAAATGGCCTAGTCGACGCGGTCTGGAGATGCTTTCCACTTTTACACCAAGTTTCGATTTACACAGTTCCATAATCAACTTTTCAGATTCCTGCCAGCTTTTATGTTCACATGTTTCTTTTATTCAAAAAAAGATAAGCTTATTCCTATGTGACCGATTTTCTCATTCATAAACCTCCAACGGAAGATGATGCACAAGAACGTCCTGGTGCACCTCCGTTCTCAAACTGGACAGAGTTCGAACTTCTGGTAGGCACCTGGTTATTCACCAACAGTGATACTCGCTCGTCTAAATATGTGGTGGTTGCTTCAATCTGTTTCTGAATCACTTCTAGTTTCTTAATACTGTTCAGCATTGTTGTCTGACCAATTTTTATTTTGTTTACAATAGGGAGAACTGACGCGAGCTGCTCTTCCTGCATTTTTGACATAGGTCCGGGATTAGATTCAACAGAACCAGCCAAAAGCAGTATCGATCTCAGCCACAGCGAGTCGAGAATTGACAACAGCATTCTGCCGAGGTAAGCATACCAATGAGAAGTTAGTAGGCATATTTTGTCAAAGGGGCACGACACTTTAAAGAGAAGAAGGTCATTGGAACGAGAACATTTTGCATACCTAACGTAAAATAATCCTGAGCATAAAGCCGTTCGAGTAAGGCATGCCGTTTGTATCGTGCCCCAGCGGCGAACAGGAAGCAGGGTGCTTTTGTAGATGGTGATCCCACGGCGGAAGCGGAAGTGCCCCTTGGCGGTTCAACCAATGGAAGCATTCTCAGGAACGATCACCACGAGAATCGGCTGATCAGATGAAGGTGACGAGTCATCTCGTAGCCGAAGCAGTGTGAATTCGGCTGTCTCACACGACGAGGTGTGGACCGTTTTGCCTATGAAACTTCTTGAAGATAGTCCAGGAATGACAGCACCTACAGCATTAAGCCGTTAAGGCGTATGCTGTGCGTGTCGTGGCCCAGCGGCGAAGTGGAAGCAGGGTCCTTTTGTAGTTGGTAATCTCACGGTGGAAGAGGAAGTGTCTCTTGGCGGTTCAACCAACGGAAGCACTCAGGAACGATCACCACGGGGATTGGTTGATTAGACGAAGGCGACAAGTCATCTCGTAGCCTAATCAGTCTAAATTCGGCTGTCTCACATGACGAGGTGTAGACCGTTGTGCCGATGAAACTTGTTGAAGATAGTGCCAGGACGGACAGCACCTGCAGCATAAAGCCGTGTAAGGCATGCCGTCCGTGTCAATTCCAAAATTTAAAATAATAAAACTTTTTTTTTGTAAAGCGCAGCGTGCAAGAAACGTTAAAAAAAAGCTCCACCAGAAAAAACATTTTCAGCGTCAAATGGATTTTGCCTGGCTGTCTCTAAAATATTCATTAAAACTTGGGTTTGGGATCAAATAAAATTGGTGTGTGAAAGTTTATACAGTCGGAAGCTAGTGTGCCTTATCGGGCGTCTCGTGTCTCATCTGTGGATGAGCAATTTAGCCACTGCGAAACAACCGATAGCCTGGGGTCTTAGACATGCACCAAGCAGTAGTGATACACCACCGCACGCCTGTACGATGCTCATCCAGATCAAAACGGGCAGGGGTGGATTGAACCCACGATTCCTGGGTCCTGCAGCGCGAGCTGTCGCTCCACGTGCTCCGAGCTAGTGTGTGCTAGCCCATTAGGCCACCGATCCCCTTTTTCCATCTTTATTGCTGGACTTGAGATGCCCCTACAAGAATGAAGGAATAAGAAGAAACCAGGCACTTCAGCCAATCAACGGCCAGCGCGACAAGGGGAAGAGAGCTTCAACTCTGTAAGCTTAGTATTAAAAGATACCCACTCTAGAGCATCAGGCACTCTTCCACACCTTTACTACCTGTCGCACAGATTCAACGAAATATTCGCGTACTTGTCTAGACTTAATATCGGCATGACATACAGTTAAGCGAGATTTCAAAGCGCTTGTAGGCCAATAAGCATAACAAGTTTATTCGACAGATCGTCATAATATTTTACTGCTATATGCCTAATTCGATGTGGACTCATCGGAGGCTCTTTCTTCAGTGTGCGCTGAAGTACGCACTCCCCCCTCCCCTCCCCCTCCCGAAAAAAAAATGCATCCCAGCAATAAAAAAAATAAATAAAACCTACTGTTTCCGATTTTTAGCACAAGAAGCAGTTTACACTCCATGGTACAAAAAATTCATTTCCTTCGATCCACATTTTAACAGGTAAAACTCCTTTGTGCAATTTAAAGAAAACGATCTTGACGCAGGGTAGAACTTAACATTTTGCTAACCCGTTTGAGTACATTTTATCTCTGGCCTTAAGAGTTTAAAGATCTGTAAGACAGTACAGGAAGCACGGCATCTACGAGGTTCCTGTACAGTTACTTCCGGGAAACGCTTACTTAGGTATTCAAAAGAAAAAATCGTGCCCAAAATCAGATTTGCTGGAACAACTTCACGACGGTAGTTTTGTATCCTACCCCAGTTGCGGGCATATAAGACATATTATAAACTCAAGCTAGGTCTCCGCATAAACGCACTCGACACACCGTGCGCAAAACGTATCATTCGTGTAACGTAGAAAAAGAAAACGGTCTGCCACTCCGGCTTAAAAAATAAATGTGCCGTGGAGTCGGCCCCCGGGCCTGATGCGTCGAGAGGAGGTACGTCTCGACTCGACCGCTCCCAGGTCGATCCTCACATCAATGTAGCAAAAATACGATGCACTTTCTGCATATTCACACGTAAGCCACCTGTATAGTACCTGTAATATGTACCATAACTTGCTGTCGAAAACAAATTGCATAGTGTGGCACGTGCGAATATCTATAAATCCATTTCTTTACACTTCTCTGCTTTTACACGTAGTTCCACGGTCTGCCTTTTGCCAATATGGTTACTGTAGCGGCGATTTTCTAATGGGACTCCTAAGTATTTAACTGGCAGGTAACCCAACTAACGTTTTCAAAATAGGCGAGGCATAGAATCCCTTTCGCCCTGCCAAAAGCTTTACATTCATGCCAATTCAAAGCACTTTCACTATATTTGCAAAATTTATCCGACAATCTGTATAGTCTTGCCTCAGTTATACTATTTTTCTCCGCGCAAAAAACGGGCAATATCATCTGCATACGCCAAAACTCTTACCTCTAATCAACTAGCAATGTAAATCCTTGAATAAGCTTGCTGCTGAATATTCTCAAACGAAAAATAGTATATAAAGATGAAAAAAAAAGGGGCAAGGACAGCTTCTGAAGGGCAGAACGGCCAACTTAAATTCATTGACTGTCATTTTGCTAATAATAAGGTGTGTGGATCACCATTGTACGCTAACGTACTCCTTCAAGGAGAACCGATCCAAGAGTTATATGCTCCAGTATTTCAAAAAGAAGTTCATTCGAGACCGAATCGAAGGCCTTTTCTAAATCAATCTGGAGCATAACAACTATTCTGTGCATGCAATCGCGTCATTCGATAGTACTTCTAGCTGTGTGTACGTTAGATATTATTTGCGTCCTTTTATTACCGATGTCTGGTGGGGCCCAATAACATACGTGATGCCGAACTGTAACCGCTTTGCTGGTATCTTCATTAGTATCTTATAATCAACATTTGTATAACTGATCGGACGGTAAGCAGATACTTGCCTCAGTCCTACCTTGCCATCTGTTTTGGGAATTAGAACTGTATGTACAGAATTTCTTGCTCACGAGATTTGAAATTTGCTAGACATAGTATTGGGCTGACCTCATGCTTGATCGCCTTGTAGAAAACCGCACTTAAACTATCTGGGCCAAGAGACTTCCCGGAGTTTAAATCCCCAATAGCTTTCTCTACTTTTTCGACAGTTATTCTTGCCTCTGAATTTTCCTTCGTGTCAATATCTAACCGTGCCAGGTGACACAAAAACTCGCTTTTAAACTAATCTATTCGTATACAGGGTGATTATCAAATAACTGCTTACAGAAATCACAAAACGCTCGGTCCGTTTCAGCATGATCACTCGTTACAACACTACTACATTCAATTTCCACAATTTCATTGCGGCTAGCGGATGGTTTCTTTGTGCCGAGAACACTTTTTGTTAGTGCTTCGCTTAGGAGAGAAGTTATCTTACTCTTGCCCTAGCCAGTGCCCTGTGATATCGCTCTTGGTATAGCACTTAAAGCAGTGATTTCACAGTACATATGTGGTCTTTATAAGCACCCGGCGTTCGATTTCTTTTGTCAATAGGCATTTTTAGATAGTTTTTTAGATCATTATCTCTTTCTTTCACTATTGTTAATTTTATCCGGTCTTTCCAGTGATCGCATTTTAACATCTTGCTTAAACAAGTCCCACTTAGCGCCTAATTGTTTCTATTCCCTTCAAAAATATTTCTTACGCTTTCCTTTAGAACATCTGTAAATACTTCATCCCTCATTAGTTTACTATTTAACTTCAACGTTTCCCAGCAGAATTCTCTTCAATAGGCTTGTCCCAAGTCACCAGGCTCGGATCTAAATGGACCGTCAAAATCGACGCCTGCACGTAGCAATCTAAAGATTTCATCCAAGGTGTTTTTCACAGGTCGGTTTTTGCTTGTAAAATTACAAAGCGTGCTCTCTTCTGTGAAGTGGGCCAACAAGCTTGCCAGGGCCAACGGCGGGTGGCGACGCAGGCGACCAAGTCGGGTAGCGGGGCGGGTTTGGCTTTCGTATTCATAGATGGCGCTACCTCCTTATCGATACTGTCACGACTACCGTAATTTATTAAAATAAATTCCAATTTTTTTTTGTAATGTACCCTTGGTTAAAAAACAAACCCAGAACCGTTTGAACGGTTAAAAATAAACGCGGAATTGATTCGAACCGGTTTAAGGTGATAAATGAAGAATATATTTTCCGCGTTGTTTTGGCTATGGGCACTAGTTCCGACCAGGGTTTTCAACCGAAATGTTTTTCGTTCCGATTATGTTCCGGTTCAGGAAAAACGGTTCAGCTCCGGTTCAACTCTGAGTGAAAAAATAAATGTTCAAACCGGTTCGAACCGGTTCCCTACTCATATGCTACAAAACAATTGACGACATTAAAAGACGAACTATGTATATTTTATGAAAGTGCTACATATAAAAAAGCAAAGTCTCACATTACTCTGTGGACCGAACGGGCTAGTGCTGGGGCACTTTGGGACGTGGGCGAAAGCAGAGTTCAATGTCAGGCAGCTGACCGAAGAAGCAGGACGTCGTCAAGCATATCAGGGGAAAGACGACACCTCCGAGACGATAAAATGGAGTTTGATGCAGAAAGGCTCGCTCCACGCTCACCGGGGTCGCAGGCACTCCCAGGGCTACTTGCGCCAATGCGCAGAGTTCTGGAGGGTGCTCCCGTCTATCTTCCCAAAACTGCTATATAAAGTGGGCTATTGGTACCTCGAACGTGCACGCCAGGCTCAACCTTTTTTTCCTTGAGGAGCGCTTCCAGGGTGTCACCCGGATCTTCTGGAGCCGCCGCAGTTTCAGAAGATAAGGTCGAATCTTGCTCGCATTGCAGAGCTGTGATCCGCGTCCAAGTCTTTATCAATTGCAACGTGGCCCGGTACTTTTGCTCTGGGGTGAGAAGAGGGCGGTGGCGGGGATCCATGTACACTGCTGCACTTAAAACATCAGTGTCAAGAAGTTGTCGCTCCCTCTTTTTCATTGACTGGACCAAGGCCTTTGCTAACGGCGATGATATCTTGGAAGTGTCCATGGAGTATCTCAGCCATACGCCGTAGAAATCATCTACAGTGAGCTGTTCCTTCCTGCAATGGCTTCGTCACCACTTCTGCGGGCGAAGCAATACGGTGAGCGTCTCGACTTCCGCCCATACGTCTTCAGTCGACCTGGAGCTTTCTTCTTTTGAGAGCAACCCTCCAGCATAGCCTCTTAGTTCAAGTAGCCTGGTAAGCATATGCAGCGTCGACTTCCACCGTGCTGGACAATAAAGCATTGGTTTGTTCAATCCTAGCTTCCTGACCAGGGACAGAACACACTGGACCCGAAGTCTCTTAACAAGCGCACGGCTTTCAAATTTGCGCAAAACAATTTTTGTTTTTTTACATTTTTGGTTAATTTTTTAAGGTTACTGTGTTTTTCGCCAGGCACTTTTCACGCGACCTGGCTTCGCGTATAAACCAAAAACCGCATGGGAAACATATCGGTTCTGCTCCGGACCGAAAAAAATTATTTCGTTCCAGTTCAACTCCGATTCGAGCGAAAATAACGGTTTTTTTTGCGGTTTTCGGTTCACGGTATGGGTTCGGTGCAATACCGTGTTTCCGACGGAAGACGGGCAACTATGGATTAGCTTTTATCCTTCGTACAATCCACTTTTATTTTCAGTTAATAAAATAGGAAAAATTGCCTTACTTAATTTCATCAAAGCAGTAAAATAAAATCTCGATTAACATACAAAACTCGTGCTTATTCCAAAAAAAACATAAATGTGTCTACCTCTGTCACAAATATTTTATCTCAATTACAAAATTGTCACGAAGTATATGATAGGTCACCTAAAATACCCGTGAATAGTCCAACTTTGCGTCGCAGTATTAAAAGTTGAATAGTAGCTGTGTGCTTGAACCAAATAATTACAGTACACAAAATCATAAAATGGGCACTCCGTCTCCATATATATCGTGAAATATTGTTTGCAAAATACGTTTCACAATATATATGACGAAGACGCAACTGAGCTATAAGCAATATATATTCATAATGTCAGGAGAGGTTTAGCTCAAGCCCTTTCAATCAGTCTTTATAGAAACACTGAGCGGCCATCACAACAGCTGTTTACATAGCCATTATTGTTTACACTCAGCGTAGTGATGCAATCTAAAAATAATGCAGAAAGGAGTGTCCAAAAGTGTTCACTCTAACCTTTACGCGCCTTCGTACTCAGATAGAATCTGGCCAAAAACTAGCGCATACCCAAGTAAACATTTCCTTATACAGGATATATTGACAAAGTCTGGCTATTGAGGTATGTTTTTGACAACACGGTGGTCATTTCAGTTTGCATATTAGCATAAGCCTTGCTAATTAATGATTTTCGGTAAATAGTAGAAAGTAGTGTTTTATGATCTACTCGAGGTGCTAGCTACTTAATTTGTCTCTTTCTGAAGGTCTGCGTACGTACCGTCATAGTTCCGCCACGTCACCCCATGTAGTGTGTTTTTGTCCAGCCAACAGACGCATGAAATTGCTGTTTATCACAAAAAAGAGGCAATAACAGCCTTCTGTATGTTTGACAATTTGTTCATGTGCCAGGAACACATAGTCATTGAAATCGGCTTCAAAATCAGAAGTTTGGTTTAGGCTCTCTCAAATCACTAATACACGTGACTATTGAGGATAAAAACGCTGATAAAGATTTGGAGAGCTTCTTACAGATGATTTGGTGTTGCATTCATGTATGATGGATGTCGTTAAGGTGATCGGTAAGTTACCTTTGTTTTCAAATATTCAGTCAGTAAATAAATGTATTTTTATTAGCATAAATAAATTTGACTGCATAAAGTTCACATATGGGCTTGAGACCGATACGGGAGGGCGATGCACAAAAATACGCCAGCTGCTTAGCCGATCTTCAGAAACGTGATTTTTTTCGCTATTTGGCAGTGTGAAACACGCGGGGAATGACAAGAGTGAGAGTGTCTACAGGATAGATTTTCAGGAAAAGCCACGAAATGTGCAGAGAGAGAGATAATGAATAGTGTTCTTTAAAGGAAGCTTATACACGATGCCTTACTGGAAAAAGAAATACATGGAGATGTTTTTTAATTCCTAAATACCCAAAAATAGCTAGAAAGACAGACATATTTTTTAGTCCTAATATAAATCGCATTTAGGCGCCAACTTGCATGAATTCGAAACTTCGCGAAATAGTTCCTCGGAACGCTAATGTTGTATTCGGTTTTGCGTGCACTTGTTTTGGACTTTCATTTTACAACCCTGTGCTTTATCAGTCATGCTCTCTAACATTTTTAGGCTGCCGTATATCCTCGCGAGCCTTTTAGATATACTGTCACGAATGACAATTGATGAGGCGATGGTAACTGAGAGAACTAAACGTTTGATGCAGCGAACTTGTGCCCAAAAATAAAAAGGGAACAGAACAAAGCAGAGCGTCGCGGGCGTCGAAGTCGGCATGACAGCAGAGTCGAACACTGGGGCGAAAACTGACTGCAGCTTGCCACGCGAAGCCCCTTATGTACGCGCGTTGGCTTCTGAACAATCAGCCTAGAAGGTTCGGCGACTAGAACATTCACAACTAGATCAGACGAGAATGTTCCCGAACTCACGAGAACGCAGTGTTGAAAGAATAAATAAAAGAACATTCCACTGACCGGAATCGAACCTAGACTTTCCGCACACAGTCAAGCATGGTAACCACTCGGCCATGCATGCGGTCGCTCGCAGACGCACATGGCATTACTCCCCCCTTTAAAAAGGCATCGTCTCGATGCCACGTGGAAGGCAACTAAACAGAGCAAGACAAACAAAAGAATGGGAAAATACGGAGGCTGGCAAAGCACAATCCTCTGAAGCGTTGCACAAGATCACAGTTCGCAGTCTTATCGCGCGTAGTCAACACCTCCTAGACTAGTTCAAGGCCTCCGCAACGTTCCCTTTCCACAACATGGCGTCACCACTGTGTGATCGGCCCGAATCCGAGAACACCGGCCTTGGGTTGGAAACGACTTATGGTTTTTGTAAAACGGAACCCGGCGCAAATACTGGGTGAAACAAGGAGACGGCAGGCTCTTTAAATCGACCGGAAAATTCGGTTTCTTAACCTATCGCGCTACGACTTTGTGCAGCGTTGCCCACAGATGGTGCATTTTTTTTGTAAAATTTGCAAAGAACGAACTTACCTGAGGAAAAAGTAAAGAAAGAAAAAGGCTTAGCTCCTATGGAAACGCAGCGACGCCACTGGTCTGCAAACAACACGGCGCCGTTTCGCACGGGAGACAAGAGATGGCGCAACGGACGCCGCCAACGAACGAGCATACGGCGCCGAGAGCCGGCACTTTAGCAGACGATCCTTTCGACTCAAAAGCGGCTCGCGTTCCGCAGGCGGCGACAGTGGCAGAAACAAAAACAGGCGCGGTAACAACAAGGAACTGCAGTTCCTTGTCTGCTGAACACGCCGGCTCTCGGCGTCGTCTGCTCGTTCGTTGGCGTCGCGACCGCTTGCGCCATCTCTTGTCTCCCGTGCGAAACGGCGCCGTGTTGTTTGCAGACCGGTGGCGTCGCTGCGTTTCCATAGGAGCTAAGCCTTTTTCTTTCTTTACTTTTTCCTCAGGTAAGTTCGCTCTTTGCAAATTTTACAAAAAAGATGCACCATCTGTGGGCAGCGCTGCACAAAGTCGTAGCGCGATAGGTTAAGAAACCGAATTTTCCGGTCGATTTAAAGAGCCTGCCGTCTCCTTGTTTCACCCAGTAGTTAGAAAACGTTTCAAAAAGCTATTCTTATAAAACCTGAATAATTGAACTAGTTACAACAAAAAATTCTTTTCGACGCTTTTAATGTACGGAATATTTTACACGCCTACATTTTTGCTACGCAAGAAACTTAAATTGCGTTGTTGTGTGGAGCGCAGTATCGCGGAAAGCACGATTTTTGGTGGCGCGTACTACCAAACATCCGGCAACCATGAACAGTGGTACCATAGAGTAATTTAGTAAAACGTAAAGAGAGGACACAGAAGCCGATTCGCGGCCCAGATAGTGCGTTTAATGCCGTCCGCCACGTGGCGCGTTTCTGTAATTTGGTTACTATTAACGAGAGCTTTCTCTGAGAAGTATTTATTTTCTAAACTGTTATCCTTTAGGATTATTTAAAGTACTTAAAACGATCTAAGAGTGTTAATCAAATACGTCACAAAAACCACGTGATGAATGGCGCGTGCGATGGCCTGCCGGCCTGCCTGGCTGCACGCCGTCACCTCTGCATCATTCTGCATGGCCTGTGCTCGTCCGTGCGTCGTTCGTCCGTGCCGTGCGTGCCGTCCATCTGTGCTTTCTGCTGCATCATGTTCGGTCGACTTTGCATCAATCAAGGTGACGCATGACCGCCCGCGTGCTCGCATGCTCGGCGTGAATTGTGGAGCCGATCGGTTTGAGTTTCTCGCGCTGTTGTTTCCGCCGGGCTGTCTGGCTGCACTCGATCGTGTGTGCATCTTTATTTTCGATGATATTGTTTTAAAAAAGAACTTAACTCCACGACCCTGAAGACGACATTGTCCGTGGATTTACAAATGGCGGTGTTGAGCGAATCTCTAACATTGCAGATAGGGCCTATTGTTGTTGTGCTCTCTGGAGTTTCCCGGGAGGTGGTGTGGAGTTAGCCCCTTGCAGACACTGTTGGGTACACTCCAGCAACGTCTTCCTGTTGAACACAGTCTCCCTCAGTTCTCTCATTCGGGAGCTTAAGACTGTTGGTTTCAGAGTAAAGGCTGTGGTCTGTGATTAGGGGGCTTCAAACATAAGCTACGACCAACCAACGGTGTGTGTGTGTTGATAAGCCCTTTTTTAGGTTGACAACGAATATGTTTACTTTATCTTTGATGTTCCGCAACTCCCCAAAAACAACGTAGAGCGATCTCCAAGCACACAAACTTTGCATTGGAAATGAGGTCATCGAGTGGTCCCATATTGTTAAGCTTCATCGTTCTACCCATGAGATGAGCTTGCAATTGGCTGCGAAACTTACTGAGAGACAAATTTTTCAAAGACCTTTCAGTAACATGGAAGTAAATCGTGCCGCACAGGTACTGAGTGCCTCACACTTTCTTGCAATCCTAATTCTTGTTTTATACTAAGGAGGTGCCTGAGGCAGCCATGACTGCAGCCTATTTCTGTGATAGGAGTACATACTTTTAATTGGGTAAATAGCTCACAATTTAAGAAGAAAGCGCAGCTGTTGCGTCATGCCATTCTGAAGGGAGAATCTGAAATACTCGATTTCCTTCACCAGCAACTCGGATGGATTTCAGCACCTGGCAGTTCCTAAAGTAGGAGTGCAGCCGCGGGCCATCATAGGGTGGCAAGTTACTATAAAAAGTGTCATCATGCTCTGGGGTGAGCTTTGAAACAGCCATGACTTTAAGTTCTTACTTACACGACGGCGGTAGCAAGACGCACTTGAGATACTTTTTGGGCAGCTATGTATGACAAATGCTGGGCTGCAACGCAAACCCAATTGTGCATCAGTTCACCTTAGGACTAAAACACATAGGGATAAAGAAACTGTTCAAACTGTGGAACATTGGAAACGTAGAGAGAGAACGACAAGGCTGACCTTTTCAGGGAGTTGCCAATATCTTCGCACCATGAAAGTTCAATTTCAGACAATGTGGAATGTCTTCCAATTGATAACTTCCCACCACTAGAGGATATTTTTGAGCTGGCATCAGACATCAGGTCTTACGTAATTGATGACTCGTCCCCTTGTTACGTTTGGGGCTATTTGATCAAGCTTGTGCTTTGAACAGACAACCCACAGCTGTGGCTGATCTCGGCTGCTGTGGGATGAGTCTGATAACTTGACCAGGCGTAACCATTACTTTCGTGTGCCTAAAGCATACCACGTGCCAGGAAAACTCTTCGGGAGCTTAGTTGTACCATCACAGGCTGTCTTTAATTTCATTCAACAACTAGAAAAACACTTTTTTCCTATAATAGAGCGTGTGGCACATGTTCGAGGAGTGTATGCCACCTTGTATCGCGCACTTTGAGGCCTGGGTGGTTTTGGCCTTTGCTCAGAGGAGTGGCACAAAAGGCTTTTAAAGATGTTTTGCAGAATGCGCTTGTGTTGGCATGTTCGATTACTTAACCTGGGTTTGGACAAAGTTCGGTTGCACTCTTCGCAGTGGCTGGTAAGCAAGTAGACAGGTTTAACTGTTAATAGTGTATTAACGGAGGCGGTTGCCAAACCAAAAACAGAGTGCTTATTAATTGGGCGGTGCTGCTTGCACTCTGAGACATTTGTTTCTCCTTGCCCAGCAAATGTGTATCACGGCTTCCTAACAAAAATATTTATTCACTTTCTACATAATTTCAATAAAAAATAGTGTATAGAAGCTAAAAATATTCGAAAGAAAATGTATCTACTTTTGCACCCACTGTTCTGAAGCCACACTTCTTTCCTGAACAATTTCGGGGAATGTTTAGGGACGTTGAATCTTGTCAGATTTCGAGATAGACTCTCATTGTTTGGTAATAGCTTGCTCGCAGTGAGTTTGAGGCTATGCAAATTGGTGTTTATATTGGCCAGAAATTGGGAATTTGTACTATCCGGCGTCTGCTTCGCACTATTATTATACTCTTATGACTGGTAATGATAGCAATGTCTTAACATTTGCACTTGCTTCGCGTGCCCGAGTGGGCGCGAAAGTGAATAGATCATTCAACATGTTCTCGTGGAAAGTTTTGGTTAACTTGGTTCCGCTATGAATCTATTACAAAGTGTACGATATACCGAACTCCTTCATGTTAATTTATTTTTGTGAGTTTCTGTTTCGTATAAAACATACAGAGCTTCTGAACTAATCATGTATACATGAATGTGGCCCAATATAATGTTTTCGAACCACTTACTGTTGTTGACCCGAAAATGCTCCACCAGCCAGGAGTCAATGTGGCGATTGGCTGTAACTTCAATGTTTTACAACAGGAAAATAGCAAGAAATACTCCTCTATTTTGTGAAGTAAGTTGAAATATTGTTTGACACATTTTGCACGGATTCTATTGTAACAATTAAAATAAAAGTGCGTCAATCTTAGAAATAAAACACAGAAAAAAAAAAACAGCGGCTTCAGGAGCCGAGGAGTTCTCGAGAGCCGAGCGAGGAGCGAGGCGAGGGAGAGAAAGAGAGAGAAAAGGGCACCAGAGAACCGGTACAGAAAGGCCCAAACCGAAACCAAAACTAACCTGACCGGAACCGGAATCAGATTATGCTTAATGCCGCCCGCTAGGAGCGCTAGCTGTCAATCGTCTATCTGGGCCGCTGGGGCCTATGGCAGTGTCCGCTCTTTACCTTGTGTATATTACTCTATGGTGGTAACGGCGCATTTGATTCTGGCCGCTCGCGTTGATGTGCTGCTTTCTGTTTTGTTCTTGTTTGTTCTCGGATTACGCGACATGCCTGGCTGCTGTTGTGCACCGAACTGTAACTCAAACTATGTGAGTGGGCCGAAAGTGCGGGTTTACCGCTTTCCTTCTGATGCGGAACGAAGAACGGCTTGGACAAAAGCAATACCTCGCGAAGACTTCATGCCAACGAACTACAGCGTGGTGAGTAATTCCTCTTCCGCTGTATAATTTTCGTGGTTGTTGCATGTTCCTCTTGCTGTTCGGGGTATTGCAATGATTCTTGATCTTACCAGCTGGGATGTCTTTGTTTTCTTACTTTACACGGGGAATAGTTTTCAAGCTCTCGCGCATAGTTCCGAACGGGTTACGAGGACGGCGCCAGAATACTTACAGAAAGTAGTTTTGTATCTGTACGAGTGCGCATTAGAATTATTGCGACGTGTAACTTACCGCTTCCCATTTTATTGTTGTGGTACCGTGCGCGTATCCCCTGTCCTATATTGAGATTTTTGCACTTTCTACAGGTCTGTGAAAAGCCACTTTTCTCCGGGTGACTTCGCCACTACTACAAAGTACACGGACGAAAAAACTGGACGAGTGCTTAAAGTTCCTCTTCAGTTAAGGCGGCTGAAGCCCTCCGCTACTCCTAGCATCTTCCCCAACTGCCCTGCATACCTGTCCCGCAACACAGCCTGCTGCCCGCGGAGGTCCTGAAGAAAAGCGCTCTCGGCTTGAAGCGGAGGCCCTGCAGGAAGCACTGGCGCTCTCGCACCGAAGCTTATGAAGACGAACAGAGAAAGAATTCCGTTGGCAGCTTTGACGAGACTCGTGGCTGCTCTCAGGGAATTCTAGGTGGTCCGATTTCTAGGACAAAGCTGGTGACTGACAAGCAAGTGCTTTTTTTTTTTAACTTTGCTCCTCGTGATGCACCAGTTATGCGTTATTCAGTGACGGTCTCTGCAGATCTTTCATTGAAAGCGTTTTTGGGGACCTGCAGCTCGACAAGGTTGGTCTTCTCATTTTCCCAATGTGTGTGTCTGACATTAGGGAGCTAGGGAAAGCTTTAGAGGCTGTGCATGGTTTTGCCAAGAACTCCTCTAACGATCAGCAGCGACTAGAAATTGTCTTAAAGAAGACAGTGGCAATTCTAGAGGAGCTGTCATCAGAAAATTTCCCACATGAGTGGGCGAATTGGAAATTGAGAACTTCTTAATGCAGCAGGTACACACGCTTCTAAGCAAGTCTCCGTATTACCTGCAGACCTGCTCGTGTGTTCGAGCCTCGTGTTTTACAATATCCCCACATGCTTATCGGTTCCGCTGGAGCACGTCGAAGCTCAAACTGCCCCATCCTCACGATGGCTGTGTTATGTGCGTCGTACAGTGTCAACCCGTGTACAGAGCAGCAAAGTACCCTATTTCTGTCCTATGCAAAAGGAGCTTCGTAGCTGCAATGAACGATCATGAGAAGACTGTAACGTTAGTCATGGATGAAATCCACCTCAGCCATAGCTCGACTATAAAGGGTGGAACCGTAGTGGGAATGGTAACAAGCAGTACAATTGCTGCAAAGACAGCAAATGTGTTCATGATCCAAAGTCTTTTGTCAGCGAGCGAAGATGTTGTGCATATACTGCCAGTAGCACAGATAGATGCAAAACAGTTGCATGAATTTCTTCGTCAGCTGATAAATGAGCTCGAGAAGGCCGGACTTCGAATCATCGCAGTAGTTTCAGACAACAACTCCATCAATGGCAAGTGTCATGTTTTCCCAACCTGCAAAGGTTAACACTGTGTAGCAGCATCCTTCGGACCAATCAAGTCCTGTTTTATTTTGGATACTGTTCACGTGCTCAAGTGTGTACGGAATAACTGGCT
>JAZHYW010002906.1:0-21174 GCA_037355805.1 Ixodes ricinus
GCCGACTTCAGCATTGATTCAGCAGCGCCCGCTTTGAAGGTGGGGTTGTGCATATCCGCCGTATATCGCTTCGGCGCAGCGAGATTGCCCGTCAAAGCCAAAGCACAAGAGTAGGAGTTGGCGAATATCGCGGATGCGATACTCCTGAACCAGTACACGTGCACGGCTGTAGTTCCTGTAGTGGGCGAGTCGGGAGAAATGGAAGCCGTTGCCACGCTGATAGATCTGTGCCACTTTTTCTACGGTGAGTATTCTATGCTGTAGTATACTGCGCTCTGCTAACGTCTGCCGTATTACTGCTCCGCGGTAAAGGTGGCCGGAATAGTTGCTAAGATGCTAACGCAGCAGGGGCGTGACACTCTGTAGCAACAGCAAGACAATGTTGTCCCGATCGCCGGGATGCCCTGCGGGGAGAGGCGTCATGCAGTGCTGACGATTGAGAAGATGCATGCGGCAACGGTTCGCGCAAAAATGATGCAGCTGCTGAATCCCGTTGGGGCGCGCAACGTCTGCCGGATAGGTTTGAGCGACAGTCTAACAAACAATGGTGCCCACTGTTTCCGCAACAATTCCTCGAAACATCTATCCCAACCCTAGCGCAAAACCGTTGTGTCGTACAGCTGGAACACTTTTGGAAAGCAATGCCATGGCGACTGCATTCTGGCAGTATAAACGGCAACCTGTTTTTGAATCTGCCCACGGGAACAGTTTGCCAACTGTAAAAACGGACGTTGCGATGACTGTTTGTAAGCTTTGTTCCCGAAAGCAAAAAAAGTTACGTTGCTACAACATTTCGGAAACCAAAAGGGCGACGCTACCGCAGCATCAGTCCGAGTAGTGGCGAAGCTGCGAGTTCTGCTCTCGCAATATCGACATGACGTGACGTTGGCACTGGCGCATTTGCTGCGTGATAATGTTTCGCCTACAGCTGCGGTGGTATTTTCCGCAATGTTTGCTTAACATGGGACAGCGCCATACTTTGCCGGGTAGAAAGCAACGGCTTCGGTGACGTGTCCAGCGCATTAGGACAGTGGACGGTTGGTTCACCACAGTTGCCGCAGTGCGTTTGGCGGCGGACACCCTCTGCAGTGTTATGGCTGTTGCTACAGCATTGTTGCGCGATTGCGGTACTACTGTTTTCATGTTGCGAAACATTGTTGCGCCGACTCGTCGCCACAACATAAATTGTTACCTGGGGAGGGATGACATCATCTGGCCAAACAACAAAGAGCCTTTTCTACTCAAGTTTTACATGAAAGGCCGGACTTCCGCTGAAATTCCTCACGTAGACGAGTTGTCCGATCGAATAAACTGCCATTACTCCCGATCTAGGAATCTCTCGATCTTCGTTCGTAGGCCGTAGTGTCATGAGATCGAGGGGTGTGGCTCTTCGTCCGCCGAACGTTGCTTCGGTTGGTGTTTTTCTTGTGGAAGATGAGACCGTAATGTGGGTGGCGGAACAAGAACTTGGCGATTCTTCACTGAACTGCTTCTTCCGTAAGCTTCAAGAGGGCTTTCTTCGTTTCGCACACCATCTGTTCTGCTTGCCCGTTAGTTGCAGGATGGTATGGTAAACTAATGTAATGCCTGATGCCGTTTTTTTGTTTTGTTTTTTAGAAACTTGTTTATTTATTTTTTTAAACGAGATTCGGTGCGTTATCAGAGAAAAGTATTTTCGGTAGGGCAAAAGTAGCGAAACGAGTGAGTAGAACGTCAATGACGCGTTTGTACGTCGTGGCATGCATCGTGTAAATTTCCAACCACTTACAGTACGCATCGACCATGACTCCACAGATGCGGATACGTTTAGCCATGCACCCACCGACTGAATAGTGGATCGTTTTCAGTTACTGTTCATAATGGCGCTGGACTCGAGGAAAACTTCGAGTCTTTCCGCAAAGTTAGCCCAGGTGCCAACACTTTTGTCGAAAGCGGTAAGTGCTCGAAACGTCAACAACGTCGGTAGCGACGTGCTGTGCTTGACACTTGACGCTTACCATTCGCTGAGACGAAACTTGCTTGTACGTCTGCCACGAGTCGTCCGATATCAGGTCATCACCGCAACTCCATCTCCCGACAAAACAGGTCTTTATTGTCCGCATGTCTATAGTTAGCAATCATGTGAACTAATAAATTCCCGAACGCTCATCACTTGCCATCACTAAACGCCGCTCAATCATAGTGTCTTCATGGCTAATAAACGTCTTCCTATTTATACTGATGCATTTCATCATATTCCTCCTAAGCTGCACTCACAACATAATGTGTGTCGGTACTTCCGAAAGTATTGCAACGGCCGTTTGCTTTCCGGGAACTATAATGTAACAACCTTTACAACATCTTCCGGATCCCGTGAAACACAATATTTCGTTACGTCACTTTTCAGTCGTCATTATAATGGCGAGGTAAACCGTAAATACCGTAAATCGCGAAGCAGTTTACTAGACGTCCGCTTCCACTGGTGTCTTGGAAGATTGAGTCTACTGGGGGTGCATTCCTGCAGAAGAATTTTTCATTGACAGAATATTGACACGTCAATCAACAATTGATTCCTTGGTAAGATTTATTGCGAAAGCCCGTCGCAACCGCCGAACCGCATGTCCCTATATCAGCCGGACATTCTCGCAGAGATGAGTTTGCTGGGCCACGCTATTGAGCCAGCTGAGCACAGCTGGCAGCGGCGCGAGCAAGGCCACGAGGGAACGTGATGGTGCTCGAGCCATCCCACCGTGAACCAATATTTCGGCCACCCCACGGGTGCGTGTCGCCATCTATTGGTTGAACTAACGCCTTGTTCAAGATGGCTGCCGTGGGACCGCAGCCTTAAGCGAGCACGAAGCAATTATTGTGAGAACAAATTTGGAGACATCAATAATAATTCTAGGAAAGTCTGGGATACTACTAACGCCCTTAAATAACAAAAAAAAAGCGGTATTACGGAGCTTACTGTCGAAGGCATGTCCTTCACTGGGACTACTCTTGCTGACAAATTTAACGAACACTTCTTGAGTCTGGTACATCAAGTAGATATGCTTCAAACATAACTGATTACGAACGTTATATCATATCTAGCACAGAGAGTTCGATTTTTGTGTTTCTGAACTACGGAACTAGAAATAAACAACTTAATAAAATACGAAAAAAAATAATGCTTGCAGGTGCAGATGGCATAAAAGCTAGACCTAAAAAATCAGTTGCCAACTTGATTAGCCAACCACTCCCACATATATGTAACCTAGTATTGGGCACAGGTGTATTCCCGGTAAATTAGAAATTGATAGGGCATCGGTAATACACGAAGTAGTGGATAAAAATGATTGAAACAATTATAGAACAATTTCTTCTCTGCCAGTTTTTTCTGAAAATTATAAAACAAGTTATCAATGACGATCTTTTAACTACATTAAAAGACAAATCTTAAATCAGAACAACAGTGTGGCTTTCCAGTAGAATAAGTCGGAGAAAACGGCATTGCTAAGTATAAAAGATAAAGTACTATTGCTAATTTTGAATACCAGCTGTATATTGTAGGCGTATTCAACAATTTAAAAAAGCGTTTGATTCCCTCAAGCATGATGATCCTCTCTGGGAAAACTTCATAGATGTGGGATTAGAGGGAATTCGTTTAGCCTAATAAATAGCTATTTATCTAATGGGCTGTAATATACAGACGTTAATAACGCGAAGTCAAATGTTGGTATAGCAAAATGCGGTATTCCGCATGGACTCTAACCTTGGCCGGCAGTAATTTGTAGTGTATTTCAGCGACCTCACAAAGGTACCGTCCTCTGAGATATAATAGTTTACGCTGATGACACTGATACATTTGTTTTCTTGGAAATACCTACAAGCGATTGAGCACCATACCACCATTCGTGGCTCAGGAATGTATCATTATGGCTCATAGCAAATAAGCTAGAATTAAATACTAAAAACTAAGTATATTATCTTTGGATGGCGCAATAAATGTGCCAAGCAAGAAATCACCTACAATATCACGTAGAAATTACTAAACGGGTTGTTTCGCACAAATTCCTTGGCGTTTTGTTTCACGAAAACTTAAACTGGTCTTTTCATGTAAACAAAATACGAACCGAGATCTCGCGGCTCCATTGGTCTTATTTGTAGAGTTAGACATTTATTGCCACGTCGATTAAAACGAACAGCCATACTACGCATTCGGTCATTCTCGTTTTCAGTAATGCCTACATCTATGGGGAACAACAACAAAACAAATATAGACAGCCTATACACTGTAAAAGCAAGTCTTTGCGTTTAATAGGAAATGCACCGTACAGTAGCCATACTGCTCCGCTTGTCAGAAAGCACCAGTTATTAACATTGCAAAATGTTATAAAAATAAATTATCTTTGATCAAATTAAATAAAGTTCAAACCAACAGCCTTTTTTTCAACAATAGCTTTCGAAAGAACATACCTACAATTTTAGATCCACAAACTGCACAAAAGAAAGAGTACGCACAAACTATGGCAATCAGAAACTATTTAACCAAATGCCCACCCTTCTAAATGACCATCCTAATCTGATGTAGCTAGTAATCGAAGACAGTGTATCAATTCAGGCTTTAAAAAGAAATGAATATCTCCTCTTCTGTCATATCAGGAGTGACTGCTTTCTCAGTTTTGTTTGCTCTTTGGAGTTTTATGATATGTGCTGCGTCATGTTTTATGCTTTTTGTATTATGACATGCTATCTGGTATTTTCTTGACCTTTATGCAGGGCTATCCCGTGTGCATTTATGTTTATGCCTTTCATATAGTTGTTTACGTTCCACAAGTTTTCCTTCACTTTGCCTTCGTGTGTTC
The DNA here is from genome assembly GCA_037355805.1 of Ixodes ricinus. Classification (NCBI taxonomy): domain Eukaryota; kingdom Metazoa; phylum Arthropoda; class Arachnida; order Ixodida; family Ixodidae; genus Ixodes; species Ixodes ricinus. The sequence continues at coordinate 4,827 of JAZHYW010002906.1, forward strand.
CACGCAGAGTGATGTGCGGGGGGGGGGGGAGGGGGGTCGACGCCTCGTCAGGCATTTTTATCGCCTTTTGCGACGGCTCCTTGACAACTGTTTGATGTATGTTGCCTGAATAAAACAGTGAATTGAATTGAATTGAATATAAATAGCTTGAACCGAGAGAAAGGCCAAACTTGGCATGTCCGAAATACCTAAATTCGGCGTTGCTTTGGCAATTATGGCTGAAGTCCGCCTCTTACTTTGGCACAACGTGGTGGACCAGAGAGAAGCCAAACTTGGTGTGGCCGAAATACCCAAATTTGGCGTTGGCTTTGGCAGTTATGGTTCAAGTCTGGCACTTACTTTCGCAGAACTGTGGTGAACCAGAGAAAGGTCAAACTTGGCATGTCCGAAATACCCACACTATGCGTTGCATTGGCAGTTATGGCTTAAGTATGGCAGTACTTCGGCACTCTTATGGCGGACCAGAAGAACCAAACTTTGGCACGCCCTAGTATTGCCCAACTTGGGCTATAATTAGGCAGCGTACTTTGGGACTGATGAACGCATGGTGCAAAACCTAACTGGGCCAAAGTTGGTTCCTTACGTTTGCCAGACCTTTGCCCAAGTTGGGCATCACTCTTGCGTGCTACCTGGGCATATATTTGTTTTGCTATCCTTGTTTCGCAGCACGGCTTCTCCAGACCTAATTTTTTAATGCAGATGACAATGTGTTGAACTCACCTTTTCTTCTTAGCAACCGGCCGGGAGGATTGGACTTTATCTTTTTAATAACCGGCTTGAACTGGTTCCACACTTGGAGCGGTAACCGAATCTTATTTCAAAAGCATGACTGAACCAGATCCAAACAGGAACAAAATGCACAGCTACTAAACCCAAACCTGAATGGAATCGCAGTGATGACCGATTTGACTCCCTACTTATAACCAGTAACAGAAGAAAACAAAAACAGGAAACCTTCTAGTTTGCGTGGAACACAAATAAAGAATTTTGATCAATGTGTTAAGAAATTGCAAGAATTGTACATCAAACGTAAAAGATCACCTCTTTGAGGCAGGTCCCATAATATGGTGCTACAGTTCCTTCTTCCGGCAAGGTATAGCGATTCTACTTTGTCAGCGGATTTCTGTTTTTGCTACAATGCATGGAGATTTGGGGTTCGCTATACGCGGCGTCGCTTCTAACAGCGCAATAGCGGAGCTGTTGTGCCAGTATTCAAAGCAGTGAACAAGAGAGCTTCTTGCGCCACGCATGAACTAGACAGTTTTAAGGCCTTATAAAACAAACAGCGCGCTAACCATACATCCATTGAAGTTATGCGAAAAATATCGGTGGTTTCAATTGTTGGCATCTGTTGTGACTCGCGAGCGTTTCACGCTTGATCGCGCGATCGATGTCTGAAGTGAAAACACACTCTAAAAAATGGCATGTTCTTACACAGCTTGTCACAAATAATACACTCCAGAACTTCAGTTCGACGAACAGTACACTGAAGTTCAACCGACGGTACCAACTTTCAGGAGTGGCTTCATTGGCGAGTTGTACAACTTAGTGAAATAGCTAATGTACAGTCGCCGCGGGAGTTAATAGCTCCACGCGAGCGTGCGTTTTTTTCCGAGGGGCGCTTGACTGGTGGCTTTCGATAGAACTAGAGATGACGTCAGGGCGAGTCCATGCGAAGTGGACGGGGGAAGCCGTCTCAATTCAAGGGAACCTTTGTTATCATCCGCACGTCCGCACGCCTGAGTGTAGTTCGAATGAAAAGGGAAGATGATTCTGCAGAAGTCAAGATCGCCGAGCACGAATGACACGGCAGTTTGAAAAGAGAGAAGGAAATACGTCGTATTTTCTAACTTCTGCAGAATCATCTCCCATTTTCATTCGACCTACGCTCACCCGCAGGCAGATGATAGCAACGGTTCCCTTGAATTGAGCGGCTTCCCCGTCCACTCCGCATGGACTTGGCCTGACGTCATCTTTAGTTTTATTGCAAGTCACCAGTCGAGCGCCCCTCGGAAATAAACGCGCGCTCGCGTGGAGCTATTAACTCCCGCGGCGACTGTACATGTGACTGACAGTAAAAAAGTAGCGGGGTTTTCATGGCATTACTGCAAAACCTTAGTGTCTTTTTTTCTGTAGACTTTGATACGTACTTTAGTTGTTTATAGTTTAAGCAGGCCAAATCAAGCCTACCCCTAGATTTTTTTCTTTTTTTTTTCGCTTGTGTTTGTTTTTAGCTTCTTTTTGATAATTTGTATGTATAATAATTCACCCAGGTTTGTGCACCACACAGTAGACCGCTAGGTGGTTTGCGGGCACTGGAAAATAAACCATTATTATTATTATTATTATTATCAATATATCGCACGTCTTCGCGTTTGATAACAACAGCAGTTTTATGCTGCTTTTTTCCAGTAACACAATGTGGCTGTCAAGAGCTATTTATTCGCGTTAAGGAATTAGAGGAATGGAACAAGGAAGTTCGGTCACACCAGGAGTGGGAACTGGCCCATTGTCTCCATTTTGAGGAGTTGAAAGGACTGGCATTGTAGGAAACTCTAATACATCGAAACGGAATTGGAATGAGAGCGGTGCCCATTTCGCAACAATACTTGCGATGCTATACGGCAGCCTAGAGAAATGTTAGAGCTCATGACTGATAAAGAACAATGTTGTAAAGTGAGGGCCCAAAAACAAGTGCATACAAAACCGAATATATCATTAGCCTCCCAAGCCAGTTTTTCGCGAAGTTTCGATCTCCTGCAAGTTGATAAAATGTGATTTATTTTAGGACTTTAAGAATGCTTGTTTGTCCTTCGCGCTATTTATGAATAATTAGGAATATCATAGCATGCCTCTTTATGCATCTCTTTTTTCAGTAAGGCGTTCTGTGATAGATTATTTACTAAAAAAATATTTATTATCTCTATTTTGGCACATTTTGTGCGTTCGCCTTCCGATCTATCATTTGAGCACAAAGTCCTGTTTGGCATACCCTGCAACCTGATGTTTCACACTGCCAATGAGCGAAGAAGAAAACACGTTTACATATACTCAACAGCTGGCGTAGTTTCGAGTATCATTATCGCGTGTCGGTCTCAAGTAGTTATGTGAACTTCATAATGTAAAATTTATTGATGATAATACAAATATACTTAATTACTGTCTGAAAATTTGACAACATAAATAAAGGGCCAATCACCCAAAAACAATGAACCCCAAATTATCTGAAAGATTCTTTGTAAATCTTTTCCGGCGTTTTTATTCTCGAAAGGCACGTGGTAAGCGATTCGGAAGAGCCTTACACAACTTTTTATTTTGAAGCTTATTTAAATAACTATGTGTCCCTGACCCATATAAGTTATCAAACATAAAGATGTCTGTTATTGCCTCTATAATGTGGTGAACATAAATGTTATATGTCCGTGGGCTGAAGAAAAACAAAGTACACAGGGGTGCGTGGCAGAACTGTGACGATTACTCACACAAAACGTCAGTAAGTGTCCACTTATGTAGCAGCCATGTCGAGTAGAGCATGAACTACTACTTCGTGAACTAAACAAAACAAAAATCTTTGTATTATTTAGTAAAATGTTCACTTGGGCTAGTGCTATTTTGGGCCAGTTTCAATTTGAGTGCGAAGGTGCGTAGAGATTAGTGTGAACAACTTCGATTCCTTCATTCTACATGACTCGTCGCATGCATCACTGTTCTCAGTGCAAACAGTGTTTGGTTAGGAAAACAAGGATTATGATTGTCGTTTTTTTTATAAAAGATAGACTGAAAGGGATTGTCCTAAAACGTCTCGTGGCATCTTGAAAATTGTATTGCTTTGAGCTTAGTTGTGTGGTCTTTATATATATATATATATATATATATATATATATATATATATATATATATATATATATATATATATATATATATATATATATATATATATATCGTGAACGTCTTCGTAAACCCTATTTCATGATAAATATGGCAACTAGGTGACCATTTCATGATTTTTTTGCTGTAAATATTTCCTTAGTTTTTTTTTAGTTCAGTTCAAGGTTGCTACAACCACGATTTAACTTATATTATTGCGTGACAAAGTTGTACCAATCACGGGTACTTGTTACGGCCTACCACTCTTGGGACAACATTTTGATATCGTGTAAATAGATGAGCTTGAACTCTAGAGCTATACCTAAACACGAATAAGGAAGGACAGGAAAGGACAGTATAGTTCTAAGGTTCAAGCTGCTCTAATTTACAGGTATGCACCAACAAGCTCAACTCTTTACTGTATATACTTAAATAATTTGATTCTGGTCCGATATATGGGACTCTGGTAAACAAAGGGATGTTAAGCCGTATGAACGCGACATTTTGTATGTTAATGTGGATTTTCTCTTTACTGTTGCGCCGAAATTAAATACCGGAATTTTATATTTTGGCACATGAAAACAGAGGTGATACTTACGGACGATAGAGGAAACTATATAGTTATTCGTTTCACGGCGTGAATAGTACCCATTGCCAGAAGAACGCAGAAAACAAATATTCTCCATTTAGCGGTTCAAATCCGGTTTGAATCGGTTTGAACCATATTTTTTTTGCTTCCCAGACCTTAACCGTAACTGAACGGATAGAACTTTCGGTTCGTCACTCTGCTTATAACCTTTTTTTTTTGGAATTTACAAAGCCTCTCGTTTGGTCCCGACGACAGGTATGTATAATTTGTTCTTACTGTTCTAAAGTGTTTTTTGTAAAGTGAGGTCACGGCCAGTTGTGAACAAGAGTTCTTCTAACCTTGTTGTTGCTTTCGGCGCGTGAAAGTAATGGTTTGAAAGCCATACTCCGGGATCGCCCGGACTCAGTATCGTAACTTAGGGCACAGAGGTATGTTCCTTGCTTCCTAAAATCCGTTTTGGCGCATGGATCTAACCTTGGACCACTACTTATTGATATGTTTGACCAAAACCGCTTGCGAATAGTGTAGGTAATTCAGGAAAGCTGCTTCAGTTTTCTAACAATGTTAGAACACGTATCGTCGCATTAGCACTAACTGCAGAACAGCAAGCTAGTGCACCTTGGCATTGATGTCGCACATTTTTGTTGTAATGCAAATATGTTATCTTTATATCCCGTGAAAACTAAAGTTGTTTCTTTTTCATGCAAGGCTAATGTAAATGTTCATTCGGACATCAGATGGCTGTGACATAGCGAGGTCTTCACTTGTGCGTGACTCGGGAGTTTTGATTAATCCACAACCAGGTTTGGTGCCATATTAGTAAAATTTTCAACGATGCGTCCTGTTTGCTAGGCGCTATATCAAGTATTACTCAAAACTCCCACAGCGATTTGTGTATGCTTTATCTTTTTCGCTCACTAGTTTTGTAAAAGTTAGAATCTTTTTTCAAATGTTAGAGTTCCCTTCAATAAAACCCACCATACGGAATGTGTGCAACAATGGCTTTTTAAAATTGTTTATGATCACCAGATCGGACGTAAACTTTAATACTATTATGTGAGCCTTTCATAAACTCTTCATCCCTAGCTGTGTTTGGAGATTTCTGTTTGTCCTTTGTCCTTCTTGTTCCCCTTCTCAGGGATTATTTTCATCATCCTCGCCTCTCTCTAAAAATATTAATTCGTGATTTAGTGCTCCTATACAAAGTAATCAATTATCTTATTGACTGCCCCTTGTAGCTTGCTCCGGATTTTGTTTCATGTTCTCCGACGACAAAATTGGTACAATATACTTTTCACTCAGGCTCCCCACTTCCTGAAACTCAATTGATTTGTATGCAACTTCTCTATAATCAGTGAAATAAAGGTGATATCAAATTTAAATACTTTAAAATGTTTGAAAAATTAGTACGATAAGACTTTTTTTTATTAAGTTGTGATTATATTTGTTTATTATATTTGTAATTGTTATATACTGTGTACGTGCAACCCTTGTAGGCTTTTAAGCTGTTTGGGAGAACCATAAACAAATCTAAATTTAAATAAGTCTAAATCAAAATAAAAAGGGTTGTTTTGCTATGAAAGGCATTTAAAAAAAATATATTTTTTTATATTTTTTTGGTTAGGAGGCTGCAACAGATGCCCTCGAAAACATTTTTGGCGCACCAAGGCAAATTCAGGGTTCCAATACAAATACAAACGTACCGCAGTTTATACCTGGCCTGAAGCATATTGGCATTAAATAAACTAATGAAGCCTTCGGAGAAAGGTAATGAGAAGATGATGATACCAAAATTCTGCAGGAGACACACAATATTTCGTTGCACGTATCATTCATTGCTGACTGTTGTGTCAGATTCCGCTGATAATTTCTCCTCATTAGACCATATCTCCAAACAGGCATTGCAAAAAAAAATGCTATTGAGGACTCTGCTGGACTACTATGTGAGTGATTTCCGGTAATTTGGTTCTCGATAAAGAACCTGAAGATTGTGGGCTGCAGCCACCTCCCAAGAGATGAGGCTACGATTTGACCAAGGCTCACAAATATTTTCCTATGCTGAAGGGCGCAGCTTGTTCAAAGAAACCGTCATGGAAAGCTGACTGTCCGATCTGAAGATGCTTTTAGTTTTGTTCAGGAACTTGAATCGATATTTCTTATCATTATATAAAAGTTGATTCATCTGCAACACATGTGCGTCATCCTATACGACACGTCGTCAACTGTGGATCCGCACTGTTTTTGCTCTCATGAGTGTAAAAAATGTTTATAAGAATGTTTTGCCAGGTGCACCTTGTTGGTATGCTCCCTTCGTGAACAAAACTTTGGGCAATGTAAGGCTGCAAGCAGTTTCTGCAAGGCAGCTTGAAAACTTTAGGGCACGATGGCTTCAAGCTTAAAATGTACGCTACGCAACACTATTAGCCTTGTAGACGGCGCCCGTTCTTTTTTATTTTACCCATACAGAGGTACTGACGAGTAGGAATTTTATCACTTAGGTTGATGCTCTAAAGGACTGTAAATCGCACTAAAAACAATTATGACACTTTTTGAATTCCTTGAAAGAAACAGAAAAACCGGCGAGTGCGTGTCTGTGTGAACTGTGTTGTGCTGCATACATGTAAAATGTCTGCTTTTTCACGGCATACTGTGCTAATTCTACATGCTTCGGCACATTTCTGTACGGTATGTTGGGTACTAGTGCAATTTTGGTTGCTATTGCCAGTGGGTAGTAGCTGCTGCAAGCTGTCTCTGCATATTATGGCAGGTTCTTTGCACCTCTGCTTGGTGTTGGATAAATTGTTTGGTACTGCTCTGCTGGTATCCAACCTGCCTGAAGCGTAGTTTGGGTGCTCCAGCACAAACAAGAAAATGAATATGTGTGCGTGAACTGCTGCTATGCAAAATGCAGTGTGCAGAAAGTGCAACTGCTTCTATGAAAATTGTGGTATGCAAATTCAAATTCATTTGTAAGTAATTGTTTTGCAGCCACGGTTAGATAAACAGATGTATTCTCACTATCTTTGATCAGTTATATGGTTTGTGTACTTCGTAATAAACTCCCACATTGTGGTCATGCTTTCTCTGTTGAACAAGTGGGGAGGGTTTGAAATGGGTCATGCACAGTCTTGAAACATTTTATCTTGTACAAAACAGTTCATGGTGGTATTTTTGATTTACAAACTTATTTACACATGAGACTTAATTTTTAGTTGCGTGTTGCTAAAGGAGAATGAGGGTGACTAAGCTAATCGTTATGTACTGTCAGATGTTGTGAATGAATTATTTAAAAATCCTAAAAAGGTATCATATTCCTTTTGCCACTTCTTTACTTTCTCTCGAGTTTGTTAATGACGCCATGCCAGCATGTCGTACTGCACTGGCTAAATTGCTCATCTGGATTAAGAGGCAGGCTGCCGCATCTGAGGGGCTGACCAGGATCGTGCAGTTTAAATAGTCCCACAATCCAATTCCTATTATTCTCATTTTGATAATTAAGATAAATTTCAGCGTTGGGAAGTCACTATTCTCAAAACGTTCGTATGTGTTGACGAAAACATTTTAGCCTACCACCACCACACAATTAAAATTATCACGTAACAATGCGCAGGCTTTCTCCTGCGTCTGCATGTAGGCATTTGTAGTTAAACAACTCGTGGCTTCTCTGCCTGCATATTTCTCTGCCAAAACTATTCGTGGATCACTTCTTGTTGCTGCCTTTATTTCCTTCGCTGGTGTACAACGTTTCTTAACAAGACACATGGGCACTCAGCGTAGTTCTTGTTGACAAGTTGAAGAGTTCTTGTTTATAACTGCGGCAGTGTTATAAAACGGTTGTTCGAAAATACCACCCCGGTACTTATTCTTGGTAAATAAATTGTGTTCATAAAACAACTTTCTATCACAAAAGTGACTGCGCAACAGAAAGTGCTATTAGCCTTAAAGCGTGGCTTTAAAATCGCTACAAGTAAACGAATAAGTATTTAAAAACTATTTAAATCTCGCCAGCGATGTCAAGCAAAGTTGAAAATACGGAACCAAAGGTAACCTAATTGAAAACCGAAACCAATATTGTGCCTGTGCCGCCTCGCTAGGTGTCCTACGTGTCCTTCCACTATTTGAGCCGTTCCGGCCTAGAGAGTTCAACTCTTAACGTTTGCTATATTATTCTATGGCATCACAGACTGTTTCGTGCGCTGTCACCGCCTCGCTGTGAACTACAATTATGGCGCCGTCACGCAAGTGCGTGGAACGCTTGGTGAGATTGGTCTATTATACAGATACTCACCAGTCTTCGAAGTTCCATATGCACCCATTGATGTCCACGAAAAAATGGCTCAAACTTCCGTTGCTGAAGATCGTGTGACGGAGTATTTTGAGATCCCTAACTCGGTGGGGCTCGAAGTCGGTTTGATTTATAGAGGTTTCCAATTTAAAGCTTCCTCCATAGCTCACCAAGTCAGATGAGCTGTCGTCTACGAGTAGATGAGTTGCAAATAATTTTGCACTGATATTTACAAACCATTCAACTGGGCTTGTTTTACGGCGGGAAACCTCGAAATGTGAGTAACATGGGACGCCCAAAGAATCAAGAACAAAACTCTAAAGACAGCTATTTTTTATTACACAAATGCGTCTGTAAATTTCCCACGACCGGACGAAGTAGATACTGAAGTTAGTATCCTTAGACTAAAAAATGCTAGCCGCGTTTGGAATTTGGTGCTTGTCCCTACTGTCTTTCCCTCGCTCAGGCTGCTGTACTACGTGAGTCTGCAACAGTCGCCGCACCTACTCCAGTTAGGTGCCACATGGGTGCCCGAATTCCTAAACCCCTAAAACGGTGCTATGTTAGTATCGAGCGCCTGATAAGCTTCATGGTAATACGTATTAGGTTTGATTTGGCATAACTCTTATACGAAGTTGAGAATCCATGCCAGGCGTTGACTTTTTCCAGCTGTTCCCATTTAGTCATAAAGTTTCTGTTCCGAACTAAGTTCGAATAACTGAAACCTTGCGCGACATCATAGTGACGCATATGTAAAAAAAGCCACCTTAAAAGCGCAATCTTTACAAACAAGGAATGGGGTTTACTATATGACAGTGTTAAAACAAGGCGAGTTACTGACGTTACATATGATGGAATCAAAGAGAACTCAACGTGGACGACAAAGAAGCGCCTGTTGTGGCCTGCGTTTGTCTTTACTTAGCCTGCATTCTTGAGCGGTGTTGAATTTCTCTTATGATTTGTTCATATTACACACTCAAAGAAAAATAGTTTTCGAAGTAGAGATTTAAGGTGAGTTTAAAGTATAATCTGATAAAAAAGGGTATATATATGTGGGTGTTTTCATCTAAAATCGGGCAGGCTCAAAGGGTCTAATTTTTAATTTTGACAAGAAAAAATATTTTTGGGGAGCATTTCTCAAATGAAGGAAAGCGTAAACCGTATGTTCTCAGATTTTTCCTCAAAGTTACGAAGCGTAGAAGCCGCAGTGGCAGAAACTGTGTTTTAGCCTGCCGCTCGCAGGTCGCGTATTTGACACCCTTTGCTGGCAGTGTTTTTCTACACCATTTTAACTTCATCACCTGTACTATAAGGATACCTTGACGTATTCAAATATTTTAGAAATTTGATTGTTTTCTAAATTTTTTTTAGAAAACAAGGTTGATTAGTTGAATTTTGTCAAATTTGACAGGTTATTACCTTGTCTGTACTTAAGGTAAATTTTCTTTTTTGGCTCTATTTTGGCTTTCTAAAAAACCAAAAGCAAGCCCATTATAGATATAATAATATCATTATGATCCGTCGAATAGCCGCTCCGCTACATTCACGGTAAACGTTGTAAGACATAACAAATGTTGAAAGTTTGAGTCGATTTTCACAAACACCCGTTTTGTAAATTTTATTACAGCAGAGCTATTAAGGGCTGGGTTCCCCAGGCCCGTGTCCAATAGATGTCGACAAAAACCTACCTGGACAGCTACCGCCATCTATAAGAGACGGCGGTAAGCACTAAACCAGTGGTTTCGGGTCACTCAGTAGATGGCGGCAACGTTTCCAGCTATAATAGAAGAATGGATAGTTGGGCGCGTTGCGTGGGAATTCAATCGGAGGAAACAGCGCGAAAAAAGGCGACGACGAAAAAGAAGCACACAGTATATCAAGTACACCTCCGCTGATCTTCCTTCTTCATGATAATGGAAAGGCTGGACGATTTTAATTTAAATTCTCCTACATATATTAGTCGACTACCAGAAGAAAATAATCTAGAGATGTAATATTTTGGTTGTATGTCCTCTATTTGAGCCGCAATCGGTGAAATGCGTGCTCATTTCAGTCAAATGAGCACACATTTTACGCAATTGCGGCTCAAATAGAGCACACAACAAAAATATTACATTTCTAGATTGTTTTCTCTTGTAGTCGACAATTACATCTGAAAGAACTTAAAAAATAAAAATTTATAAAAATGGGGTTTTGGGGAAAATCGATCTGAAACTTTCACAAACAAACCTTAAACCGATATTGTGCGCATTTACGATTTCGAAAATGTGTTTTTTATTTTGCTTACGTTTTCAAAAGGACCGTGAAAGTAGACGAAATTTAGATATTCATTATAATTTAATACTCGAAATATGAGAGGTACCGCATAAGCACACTACAAAACAATGAGTAACAAGTATATACATATCAAAAGGCAACGCAACATGACAAAAATTGTTTCTATATAAAACGGTTCAAAGAAACGAGGGTGGCTACTCATTACCGAGAATATTACGGTTGAATGATACATTCTCACGGTATAATGTATTGGTCATATCGCGTTACCAATATATTGGTCAGTTGTTTGACGCAGTTGGAACATGTGGTAAATCTACAGGTTGGGCATAGATGAGGACAGAGCACACGGTGTTCCCGATGCATTTCTGCTTCCAACCGCTGGTGAAGTGCATTATGTTTACGGTTGTCCTTATACGTTGAAGAGCTAGTCGATTTGGCACCAGCTGAAGTTGCTTTAAAAGGCACGTGGAAATTTAAACGAGCTTCGAAGCTCGATTTACGAATCGAGGCTTAATATAATTTAGATAACTACTAACGGTTTGGCTTCTAGAAAGTGGCTGACTATGCGGCCTGAGGTTGTTCAAATATTGAGCAGTCCTGCGTTAAATCCAAGTTTGCCTGGGAACTCAGAATGTTACTTGAGTTTTGCGAACCCCGGTGCATAAGCTGGTATAAGCAGCTGGCGGCATATGATCGGCACAAACGCATTTGGCTTGCTTGCTTTGTGTTCGAACTAAAAGATTAAGATTAAGCTAGTGGCTTCTCTGTATTTTTCTAACGGCTGCTATTGTGTGAAAAAAAATAACGTTTCTCTTTGTGGTTCATCGACGTCTAGGATTATTTCTAAAGCTGTACCGGTATTTACTAAAGATATGCTGCAATACGTTGCATTGCCAGAGCTTTACTTCACGTATCTCTTAATTTATATACGGAAGTTTGAATCTACGGTTGCTGAAGTTTACCATCAGGCACCGACGTGCTCCTTAATTAATTAACATTTTAAACCGGTAAATTTTAAACATAGTAAAAAAAATATATATATTTTGGTTGACGTTGTTAGACTCACTTTAAAAATGTTTTGTCAGTTATGATTTTGGGATTAGTTATTGGTATGAAGTGGTTTTAAATAAAGAGTGTTTTCTAAATTGTGTACGTTTTAATATTTGAGGGTAGAAGTATTTTTTACTGGATAATTTGAGGCCATTATTCATTATCAAAGGATAATGAAGTCACATTTAATACCGCAAAAAGGTATGTCTAATTCGTCAGAAATTGTTTTGTTGATATTATATCGTTAACTCCTTTTTAGCAAGCCTTCAAACAAATGTTACATTAATGTCAACCGAATTTCACAAGTGTAAGAGAAGAGTTTTAGAGGCATATTTTGGATCCATAGACAGGGATGAGATCATGCTATCTGTTAAAAATAATATATGAGACACGGCTTGCTGACACTGCTTCGCGAATGTCATAGCATATTGTAAACGTTACCTAGAGTGCCCGGGATGTTTGCCGCATGCTCCGCCGGAAGTTGTTTTTTGCAAAGAGCGTGGTGTAATCTAGATCCTGCACATCTGCCCTCACTGCGTATCTTCCCTCGGCCAGGGTGACATCGATAGCAGCCGTGTAAATTCCATCGTGCACCAGCAGCGTCAACGCCTGAAAATAAATACGGTGCCACTCAATATGTTACTCCAAAAATAATTGTTTTTAAAAAAATCTATATGTTCGTGAGCAGTTTATATTAAATTATCTGTTGAAAAGAAAAAAGTTTATAGAAACAATATTCTTGTTCGGAAGATCTCTTTAATAAATTTGGCACTTTTTTATCTTACTTAAGGAGAAAAACATGATTAATATATTTTAGATCACTCATTGTACAAGGAGATTAAGGAGTTTACAAAAGAAGAAATATTTCAATGGAGCCCAAGTTTGATACTTGGGACTTAATTATATTATTCTGTCAGGACCTGCCGGAGATTAGTACTATATTGTTTCCTTTACGCCTACCGAGAAAAAACGTCATTTGTTGCATAGTCTTCACAGCACTAGAAAGCTTATGTACACACTGCCTCCGGACTCCATTCACATTCATGGACTGCCTTTATCTGTTTTAGAGTCATCACTGTTTTGTACGTAAAGAGATTTTTGAGCCATCCTGATTAAAGTTAAGTGCAGAATGAAAGTACAAAAGAGGGAAATTCACGCAATGGTGATCTAATCAGAAGTCAGTGTCAGCCTATTTTTAATTTAAGTCTCATTTGTGAAGCAAAACTCGAGTTCAACAATGAACGTAAGAGTTCCTTCTAAGCGTAATGTGGGCTGTTCTGGAAACCCAATTAGGCTCATTCGATCCCCAAATTTCAAAAAACTGACGCTCAAAACGCGGGCAGTCAATGGTCTTGAAATCACGCCAGGGTTGCTAGCCTGGCCAGTCCAGGATTTATATTAGTAACCGCACTGAATGCACCGTAAACGCTTTTACCTGTGCCAACGCATCATCATGCGACTCATCTTGTACCGACCGAAAAGCCTCATCTGCATAAACTTCCTAGACATCGGCCACACCGACAGAGAGTCCTGTCCACCAAAGCCCATTTAAACATTTTCCTCCCGACTTGCTTTCCAGGTGTTCCCCGCCGCTAGCTATATTTTTATGCCACACCCGCGCTTACCCCACTGCAAGACCCTGTACAAAACGTTATCAAAATCAATCAGCCAAATATGCTCGGCCACACGGTGAGTAATGGTACCTTTAAAGATTGTTACCTGCTCCGATGTCGTATGCATCAAAAACGTCAAAAGGGAGTGATCTTGGTACCTTCCGGTATTTTTTACTTTCACCTGTGGCTCACAACTAAAATCGTCTCCTTTTTTGGCTGTTGCAGAGTACAAAAACTGCCTTGTTTGAATCTTAGAATCCGCTTCCGTCTGTGCCCGTAATAGAAGCTTTTGCTACATCTTGTTGGCATTAGTTGTCACTCAGAATTGGTGTATTTTCTCTGCAACGGTGCTAAGTTGCTTGACATTAGAGTCCAGATTCCCGGCTTTGCAAAGAGAAAATACGTAATGCCAAAATATGAGTTGCCTTACAGTATTCAAACTGGACAGGCTAAAATATTGTCTATCGATTTAAAAAAAAGAAAGGGTTGAACAAACAGTTTTCGAGGAAACATTGTTCTAGAGGCAGAAGAGCCTAGTTTAACTGTTTTTTCCCTTTTTTTTGTTTGTTTGTTTGTTTGTTTTTGCTGAACAGGTGCGGTGGATGCTTTGACAGGGGACAGTGTCCCCTTTACAGTACCCACCACGCCTTCGCGAGGAGTGCTTGTCTTCGCGACAGGCTCTCCCCGCTTCTTTTAGATATATTTCCAGTGCTTATCACTCCCGGCAGGAAAATGCACAGAGTACCTAGAGCCGTGGATACATACACGGCGTCTTGTATTTCGTCAAAGAGAGCTACCGCGCACGCTTTCCACGGCCCAGTAGAAAACTATGGCAGCTGAGCAGAAGACGACTATTGAATAGGTCTATATTCGCGGCCACTGAGATTTTGGTTTCGGCGTCTAGCGGAGAGCCCTGTACAGCATCAAAGAGCGAGACTCATCCCGAAGCTGGCGCCGCCTCTAATAGCTGAATGGGTCTTTTGTCAGCCTCGCTGTCCAACATCACCTGATAGTGTTTCAAGGCCTCCGCAGGCTCCCGTGACGTCATCGAAGTGAGATCGGCCTGGAAGCTGGCTTCACCCACTCGGTCAGGCTTTGTAATGCGTTTCCTAGTCTCTTCGTCCTCGGCGCTGAATTTTCGAGAATGGAACACTGACAATACGTTTTACTTCAGAAAAGCTCGTAGGAATTAAGACTTTGGTTTGAGTTAGTTGGTTCATGATTATTTAAAAGGTTAAAAGCGCAAAACAAGGACGAAGAAGAAACGCACACGAAACAGATTGGCGCTCGTAGGACGTTTCAAGTCGTGTTTTGTATTTATTCTTCGAATTCTCACTTCCATGTCGCCTATATCTACAAACATTTAACGAGTCCAGGACTCGCGCACGATTTGCGAACATATTAAATAATAAAATTAAAAGCAAGAGTCCTGGCGCCCCGATTTTCACGTCCATTATTAAAACATCACAACTGCTTTTCGGGGGTACAAATTTCCACTCTTTATTTCGCAGGAATAAGCTTGACAAGTTTATGAAATAGGCTTGTAACACACATAAGAACTTGGGTTTGTGGCAAAAATACAATTTCTCAGGAATAGCTTCCACAAATGAACTGATAGCACATTCATAAACAAAGTTTCAAACAAAAATATTAATACCTCAACATTTCCAACAAAACAAAGCAAAAAGAAAATCCTCGAAGTTCTAAACAACATACAGCAATGTCTCCAAATACATTGTTTGCACAAACTGAAGAGAACAAGAAACAGAAATAGGTCAGAACACACACACACACACAAAAAGAAAACACTTGTGTGACAATAATTTCCAGGCAGCAGTCGAAATGATAGCAGACGTTATGCACTTATGCCTGAAGCGTCTTCAGTTTCCGCTTTGCTGCTTTTGCTTCAGCAAGCATGTTGTTTTCTCGTTTGCACAAGTTATTCAACAAAGTGTTGGCAGCCGCACTTAGTACATAACCCATCACCACGTGAGGTAAATGGCCGTTTTCACAGACGTCCAGATCCTCGTTATACTCAACAAGGGGTGTTGTCAGGGACACGAAGCAAATCTTTTTGCTTTTCACAAGAATAAAATTTTAACGCGTACCTTTCGCTGCTCAGTTTTTCCAGCACAATATTCATTGTCAGCACGGCATTTACAACCACGGCCTGCGGGAACTTTAGTTCACCTCTTGTTACACCCGCAATGAGCTCTTCTGCCTCAATTTCAAGAGAGCGGTTGTCAACCACAAGGTTCTCTTTACAGAATGGGCACATGAGCTTTTTCAGCGCAGCATGCGCACAGTACCCAGCCACGTATGTAATAGCTGGGAGCATGTGTTCTTTTTTTCAACGTCAACTGCTGTCACTTCAACATCAAACTGCTTCACGGCAGCATTCACCACATCAGTGCGGGCACACAGCGAGATGTCGTCGAACTCGGGAAGCTCAAGAACCTTCTGCAATCTGAGTTTGTGTTCCGACTCGTATATTTGGCGGATCGAGATGTGGTACTGTGCGCCGCACAATTGTCGGTACCGTCCAAACCTATCCTCAAGGCAGTCAGACTGAAATTTACCAAGAAGGACATACTTGAACCCGAGTTCTTGAATGCAGTAACGCGACACCTGAACTAAAGCAAGCGATGTGTGACGAAGTGCATTGTG
>JAZHYW010002907.1:0-29580 GCA_037355805.1 Ixodes ricinus
ACCATGGTCGCAATGTCCTATATATATGTGGTATATGACGACGGCGCACCGTCATTATGGCGGTGACGCTCGCGTCCGTCAAGTCTCTTCTCGCGTCCATCAAGTCTCTTCTCGCCTTCATCATGGGCTCCTTTCTAATTGTCTGCGTGATCACCATCGGCGTCAGCATGTCGCACGCGAGCCTGCACGGAAATTGCACGCTCGAGATGAGTCTGAACAAGGAGATCAAAGTACATCAGTGTCCTGCATCCGTGCTAGCAATACGTGTATGGTCAAAAGAGGGCTATCCGAAAAGAGCCGGTGTAAATTTGGACAGGAATCAGACTGAGGCGCTGAAGCAATGTCTCAATGAGCTGGACGTTCTTGCTCCCGGAAATATGATCTCGAGTGTGAAGACAGCTGCATCATCAGCGAGTCCATGTACCTTCGAAGATGTCCTCTGAACGTGTATCAAATTCGGCGACTGATCGGAGGAAGGAAAGCCTCATTGTACGGGATAAATCTCGATCGTGAAGCTATATTGCTCCTGTCAAAATTTTTGAATAAAAAATGATAAAACTCGCTACGTGTTTGTGTATTGCGCCTGCAGCCCACGACGGCTCGACGCATCGGGTAAAGGACACGAAAAATTTTTTCTTCATCTCTTTTATTGCTCAAAATCCTTCGCATTAACCCAACTGTTGTGCGAGGAATCGTAGCCCCTCCATTTCACGAGGTATTGCAGATGGGGCGCACGTCGGCGTCTCAAAATCTTCTCCACGATCCAGGTCTTGTTTTCGGCCAGGGAAACGCGCTGCAGTTCTGCCTCGTAAAAAGAGCCGAGAACGGGCTCTTTTCTCACCATATCGACTAGGTGGTAGGTATTGGGCACACCTAATCGAATTCGGTCCACGATAAACACCTCGTCCGTGAACGACTGCTTGTACTTCTTCACGAGAAGGTGACGATCTTTGGAGATGCGCACATGCTCACCCACGCGAAATTTAGGTATTTTCACGCGACCGGGATCGGGGAACAAGTGAAAGAAAAATTCGGTCTGGTTCTGGGGGTAACGTCGACCGGCCTAGCGTTCAGTGTCCTGTGGTGGCTAAAATTATAAGATTTGACGATTTCCGGGAGGATTTCAATTAGGCGTTTGGTTCGTGCATACTCAAAGTACTTGTAAACCCGACTCATTATGGTGCGTTGTACGCGTTCCACTATCGAAGCCTTTTGCTTCGAATTCACGGAATACAATTTAATGTCGTTTTTCTCCAGAAACGAGAGAACCAATCTTCCGTAAAATTCACGACCACGATCCGTACATAAACGCCTGCTTTTCCCCATTTTGCGAAAGATAATTTTCAACGCCCTGACAACTTCCTCGCCCGTCTTTCGAGCTATGGGGACGACGGTGAGAAATCGTGAGAACGTATCAATCACAAACAAAATATATCGTTTTCCATCGTTGTATTTGGCAATTTTTTGAATTTCCACTAGGTCAGCCTGATAGACGTCTCGAAGTCCCAAGGATAGCGTTTTGCGGTAAACGCGAGGGCGCTTGGTTTCCCTGAACAGCGTATATGCGTCCGAGGCTTCTAGAAACTTTTCCGCCGTTCTTCGTCCCGTATGTCGTGCGAGCCTGTTGATTCCACCGAAAGAGGCTGGATGACTTGCTTCGTAGTAGACGGCTTTGCTCCCCTTCTTTTGTGACGAAGACATGCTTTCTGGGCGCACCGCTTTGTTGGTCGGTAGTGTCGAGCTCGAAACGCCGTCAGGTCCAGGTGACAATTGATGAGAGAGGAAATGGCGCCTCTCATCCAGGGAGGCTGCCTGTTGTACAGCTCGTAGTGCAGAAGCTCTACAATGCTGGATCCCTCGAGCGGCTCTCCGTGAACCACCAGCGTTCCCTCGGGGGTGTAGGCAATTACCGAGGAAATCGCGCCAAGGAGCGTCTCGACTTTCCCCCGGTGTCGTGGGTGAAATGCGGCAAGAATTTCCTCGTCGTTAAAGTAATCCTTGTCTAGAATTTCTTCCATGCTCTCTCGACCAGGCGCTGCGAGGCACGAGGTGGTGCGGCGGTAGAAACGGGATCAGCAGGAGCGGTCGGCGATGAGGTCGGTGATCCTGCACTCCGCTGCTCCGGGGAAGCGGTACGAAGGCGCTTCGGTGCTGAAGTGACCGAAGAAGAAGACGCACCTTGACGAATGGTCGCCCGCGCTTTCAGGGTCCTTCTTTTAAAGCGATCGTGATTCACGATGGTCACTGGCAGCTTCTCTTTGACAAAATAACCTCGTGACGCGATCGAAATGAACCGGAAGTGGCAATTTCTTTGAGCGTGAAACTAAATAGGAAACCAAGTCCACAATGTTGGATCCCTGCAGAGCTCGAACCCCATCACACGTGAGACGCCCTGAGCGCCGCAATTCAAGTCCTATAGCGCCATCTGTCGGACGAAGCTCGGACCCTGTGTGACATCACGTGGTTGTTGACCAGGTGTTGACCGCAGCTGTCAACACCTGGTCAGCGAGGCTTGTGGTTTGAGGTCTGAGGTTTGCGGTTTGAGGTCTGAGGTTTGCGGTTTGCGGTCTGAGGTTTGCGGTCATGGCACCTCACACCTGTACCGAGCACGTGACGTGAGGGCGGGACCTCGCTGAGCTCCGATTGGTCACTGGCCAACGCCCATTGAGCTGCGCTCTGCGTCACAGAGCCGCAGGGCGCAGCCCAATCACAGAGCCCTGCCGCTCTTGAGTTGTTCGTGGCCCCGCCCAAACTGTGATTGGTCGGGGCTGGCCAATCATAGTTTGATTGGCAGGTGGCCGAGTTCGTACATGTTTTCTACTACTGAGTTCGCTAATTGGTATCGTCGTATGACACGTCATTCTTCGCGTATGTGTTGGAGAGCGCCTACCCGAGCGCGTTCCCCGCCGACGCTCCCCTCGGTCATAACGGTCTTTCTTCTTGAACGTTCGACGGAGGTGTCCCGGCGTAGGAACGTTCTTTATTGTTCTGTTCTCTCAGGCTTTTCTTACGAAGTCACCGAGAGCGCTGGAATGACTTCAGTCGAAGATCCAAGTCGTGTGCACCGTATGCAGGTAAGGAAATGTTCTGCGTGGGCGGCAGTTGGTGTCGGTTATGACCGCCCCAGGAAGGTGACCCCCGTATTCCTTAGACAAAGGGTTGGCGGACATGTTTGCACGTTTGAAGGCGCCGAGCGTTCGATAAAATTAGTGTGTGGCGCGAACGCAGACTCGGTTGAGACCATCGTAGTTCATAAAGAGCAAGAACAGGGATGACTGTCGTTTGCACTAGCGCATATTTAGAAGGTGGATGACACACTAACGAGTGGCGTAGCCAAGATCTTTTCCCGGTAGTATGTGTGTGCGGGTGAAGGAAGGGGCGAGCGGCGGCCGGCGAGCCTGGACAACACCACCAAGACTATTTCAAGGCCTCCGCAGGCTCCCGTGACGTCATCGAAGTGAGATCGGCCTGGAAGCTGGCTTCACCCACTCGGTCAGGCTTTGTAATGCGTTTCCTAGTCTCTTCGTCCTCGGCGCTGAATTTTCGAGAATGGAACACTGACAATACGTTTTACTTCAGAAAAGCTCGTAGGAATTAAGACTTTGGTTTGAGTTAGTTGGTTCATGATTATTTAAAAGGTTAAAAGCGCAAAACAAGGACGAAGAAGAAACGCACACGAAACAGATTGGCGCTCGTAGGACGTTTCAAGTCGTGTTTTGTATTTATTCTTCGAATTCTCACTTCCATGTCGCCTATGTCTACAAACATTTAACGAGTCCAGGACTCGCGCACGATTTGCGAACATATTAAATAACAAAATTAAAAGCAAGAGTCCTGGCGCCCCGATTTTCACATCCATTATTAAAACATCACAACTGCTTTTCGGGGGTACAGATTTCCACTCTTTATTTTGCAGGAATAAGCTTGACAAGTTTATGAAATAGGCTTGTAACACACATAAGAACTTGGGTTTGTGGCAAAAATACAATTTCTCAGGAATAGCTTCCACAAATGAACTGATAGCACATTCATAAACAAAGTTTCAAACAAAAATATTAATACCTCAACATTTCCAACAAAACAAAGCAAAAAGAAAATCCTCGAAGTTCTAAACAACATACAGCAATGTCTCCAAATACATTGTTTGCACAAATTGAAGAGAACAAGAAACAGAAATAGGTCAGAACACACACACACACACAAAAAGAAAACACTTGTGTGACAATAATTTCCAGGCAGCAGTCGAAATGATAGCAGACGTTATGCGCTTATGCCTGAAGCGTCTTCAGTTTCCGCTTTGCTGCTTTGGCTTCAGCAAGCATGTTGTTTTCTCGTTTGCACAAGTTATTCAACAAAGTGTTGGCAGCCGCACTTAGTACATAACCCATCACCACGTGAGGTAAATGGCCGTTTTCACAGACGTCCAGATCCTCGTTATACTCAACAAGGGGTGTTGTCAGGGACACGAGCAAATCTTTTTGCTTTTCACAAGAATAAAATTTTAACGCGTACCTTTCGCTGCTCAGTTTTTCCAGCACAATATTCATTGTCAGCACGGCATTTACAACCACGGCCTGCGGGAACTTTAGTTCACCTCTTGTTACACCCGCAATGAGCTCTTCTGCCTCAATTTCAAGAGAGCGGTTGTCAACCACAAGGTTCTCTTTACAGAATGGGCACATGAGCTTTTTCAGCGCAGCATGCGCACAGTACCCAGCCACGTATGTAATAGCTGGGAGCATGTGTTCTTTTTTTTCAACGTCAACTGCTGTCACTTCAACATCAAACTGCTTCACGGCAGCATTCACCACATCAGTGCGGGCACACAGCGAGATGTCGTCGAACTCGGGAAGCTCAAGAACCTTCTGCAATCTGAGTTTGTGTTCCGACTCGTATATTTGGCGGATCGAGATGTGGTACTGTGCGCCGCACAATTGTCGGTACCGTCCAAACCTATCCTCAAGGCAGTCAGACTGAAATTTACCAAGAAGGACATACTTGAACCCGAGTTCTTCAATGCAGTAACGCGACACCTGAACTAAAGCAAGCGATGTGTGACGAAGTGCATTGTGTGTCTCATTTGTGAGGTGGCCTGCATCATGCTTCAGGCTTTTCCAGTAGTCTAGCCACTTGACTACTTTGTTCAGGAAATCAATTTGGGGGCAAGACACTACCGTTATGGGCTCCTGAAGCTTGTCCCGAAGACGCCGGCCCTTGTTTGGCGTTTTCACATTTACTATGCACCACCACATAACGATAATGTTAATAAATTCAGCTGTGCCTTTGGCATGCTGCAGTGTTGCAGCCTTGGTGCTTCTAAGTGCTGCAACAGTAAGAATGTTAAAGATCTTCAGGACAAGCTTGACATTCTGTCGTTCCAAACTCGAAGGTTTGAGTGCTTTCAAGCATAAAGTTGGAGCAAGTCGCACCAGCTCATTTCTCTCTCTCTCATGAAGCTCTACCAAGGCATTAAATGAAGCTGTCAGCACATGTGGTTGATCACCAGCAGCATTAATATCGGGAAAAAACATGCACTTGCTGCTGTTTCGCTGGTTGAGCCAGTTATTCCGTACACACTTGAGCACGTGAACAGTATCCAAAATAAAAAAACAGGGACCTTGATTGGTCCGAAGGATGCTGGTACACAGTGTTAACCTTTGGAGGTTGGGAAAAAATGACATAGCCTTGCCATTGATGGAGTTATTGTCTGAAACTACTGCGATAATTCGAAGTCCAGTCTTCTCGAGCTCATTTATCAGCTGACGAAGAAATTCATGCAACTGTTTTGCATCTATCTGTGCTACTGGCAGTATATGCACAACATCTTTGCTCGCTGACAAAAGGCTTTGGATCATGAACACATATGCTGTCTTTGCAGCAATTGTACTGTTTGTGGCCATTCCCACTACGGTTCCACCCTTATAGTCGAGGTATGGCTGCAGGTGGATTTCGTCCATGACTAGCGTTACAGTCTTCTCATGATCGTTCATTGCAGCTGCAAGTCTTTTTGCATAGGACAGAAATAGGGTACTTTGCTGCTCTGTACACGGGTTGACACTGTACGACGCACAAACACGCCTAATAGTGTCAGGATGGGGCAGTTTGAGCTTTGACGTGCTCCGGATGAACCTATAAGCGTGTGGGGATATTGTAAACACGAGGCTTGAAAACACAAGCAGGTCTGCAGGGTAATTCGGAGACTTGCTTAGAAGCATGTGTACCTGCTGCATTAAGAAGTTCACAATTTCCATTTGCCACTCATGTGGGAAATTTTCTGATGACAGCTCCTCTAGAATTGCCACTGTCTTCTTTAAGACAATTTCTAGTCGCTGCTGATCGTTAGAGGAGTTCTTGGCAAAACCATGCACAGCCTCTAAAGCTTTCTCTAGCTCCCTAATGTCAGACACACACATTGGAAAAATGAGAAGACCAACCTTGTCGAGCTGCAGGTCCCCAAAAAACGCTTTCAATGAAAGATCTGCAGAGACCGTCACTGAATAGCGCACAACTGGTGCATCTCGAGGAGCAAAGTTCAAAAAAGCACTTGCTTGTCAGTGACCAGCTTTGTCCAGAAATCGGCCACCTGGAATTCCTTGAGAGCAGCCACGAGTTCGTCAAAGCTGCTAACGGAATTCTTTCTCTGTTCGTCTTCATAAGCTTCGGTGGAGAGCGTCAGTGCTTCCTGCAGGGCCTCCGCTTCAAGCCGAGAGCGCTTTTCTTCAGGACCTTCGCGGGCAGCAGGTGTGTTGCGGGACAGGTATGCAGGGCAGTTGGGGAAGATGCTAGGAGTAGCGGAGGGCTTCAGCCGCCTTAACTGAAGAGGAACTTCAAGCACTCGTCCAGTTTTTTCGTCCGTGTACTTTGTAGTAGTGGCGAAGTCACCCGGAGAAAAGTGCTTTTCACAGACCTGTAGAAAGTGCAAAAATCTCAATATAGGACAGGCGATTCGCGCACGGTACCACGACAATAAAATGGGAAGCGGTAAGTTACACGTCGCAATAATTCTAATGCGCACTCGTATAGACACAAAACTACTTTCTGTAAGTATTCTGGCGCCGTCCTCGTAACCCGTTCGGAACTATGCGCGAGAGCTTGAAAACTATTCCCCGTGTAAAGAAAGAAAACAAAGACATCCCAGCTGGTAAGATCAAGAATCATTGCAATACCCCGAACAGCAAGGGAACATGCAACAACCACGAAAATTAAACAGCGGAAGAGGAATTACTCACCACGCTGTACTTCGTTGGCGCGAAGTCTTCGCGAGGTATTGCTTTTGTCCAAGCCGTTCTTCGTTCCGCATCAGAAGGAAAGCGGTAAACCCGCACTTTCGGCCCACTCACATAGTTTGAGTTACAGTTCGGCGCACAACAGCAGCCAGGCATGTCGCGTAATCCGAGAACAAACAAGAACAAAACAGAAAGCAGCACATCAACGCGAGCGGCCAGAATCAAATGCGCCGTTACAACTGTTCATGGTTGCCAGATGTGGTAGTACGCGCCACCAAAATTCGTGCCTTCCGCGATACTGCGCTCCACACATCAACGCAATTTAAGTTTCTTGCGTACGCAAAAATGTAGGCGTGTAAAATATTCCGTACTTAAAAGCGTCGAAAAGAATTTTTTGTTGTTACTAGTTCAATTATTCACGTTTTATAAGAATAGCTTTTTGAAACGTTTTCTAACTATTTGCGCCGGGCCACACATTTTACAAAAGCCGTAAGTCGTTCCAAGCCAAGGCCGGTGTTCTCGGATTCGGGCCGATCTCACAGTGATGACGTCATGTTGTGGAAAGGGAACGTTGCGGAGGCCTTGAAATAGTCTAGGAGGTGTTGGCTCTGGGCCGGAAGCGACAAGACGCCTTTTGAATCGGGGGTCGCCTACGTTTAAGGCGTGAGGGGGTAGGAGGTTTTCTCTTTTTGGGGCCGTTGGTGTGTCGCGTCGGACGTTAAATTGAGGATCTGATCAAATATTTGAAAATCTCATAAGGTGGTTGTTGTCTTTTTTTTTTCGCAGAGCAGTAGTCGATCAGGCATTCATTGGCGGCACCGGCCAACCGGCGCGATTAATTCTCAACGTCGTTGATATTTGTAAAAGTCAGTGTTAAACACTGATTTTTAATATCAACGTTTTTGTTTTTTTTAATTTAACGAGGTTTAATAAATAGTTTGGTAAAATGTCACGTTACCTTGAAATACCGAATATAAATGTCTGAGCTAATTATTCGTGCGCTTCACAAACATTAATAGTAGTATATTACGGAATAAGGTCATGAAGTTGTTACCGGCAGCGAGACTAGCAATTATATTGTCGTGGCATTTTCTTTGCGTGTGATCAGGCATTTCTAAAACGTCTGATCATGCAGTAGGCGAGTTAGATATAACTCAAGTTTGCATTATTTGAAGTTGATTGAATATATTTCTTTCGTCCTGCGGCAACGTTGTAGGGTGATTTCGTCGAGGGTACTGGATGCCTGCTACCTTGGACTCATCTCGTGACAGTTCTTAACACTGTTTACTGCAGGTAAGCGTAGTCCGATATTTTATTTTGATTTTCTTGTTCCCATTTGTGCACTTGAAATGGGGCTCTTGATCTTTATGTTGATTTTGTGTGTGTGCTGTTTGTTCATTTCCGAGAGAAAATTGAGGGTATACTTCGAGTAAATAAATTAGAGTAAGACACACAAGGCGCTTGAGTGCGTCTTTTTCGGTGTTCTTTTTTGTGTTTTCGTCCTTGTGTGCTGTTCTTCTCATGTCTAAATAAAACATGCATTCAATTTTAATCTGGCAAATCACTTCGGCAAAAATATTTACATATTTGCCGAAGTTCGACATTCGGCAGTTAGAAATTATTCGTGCGCTTCGCAAACATTAAAAGTAGTATATTACGGAATAAGGTCATTAAGTTGTTGCCGGCAGAGAGACTAGCAATTATAATGTTGTCTTGGCTTTTTTTTTTGCGTGTGATTAGGCTTTTTTAAAAGTCTAATCATTCAGTAGGCGAGTTAGATATGGCTCAAGTTTGCATTATTTGAAGTTGATTGAATATATTTCTTTCGTCCTGCGGCAACGTTGCAGGGTGATTTCGTCGAGGGTACTGGATGCCTGCTACCTTGGACGCATCTCGTGACAGTTCTTAATACTGTTTACTGCAGGTAAGCGTAGTGCGATATTTTATTTTGATTTTCTTGTTCCCATTTGTGCACTTGAAATGGGGCTCTTGATCTTTATGTTTATTTTGTGTGTGTGCTGTTTGTTCATTTCCGAGAGAAAATTGAGGGTATACTTCGAGTAAATAAATTAGAGTAAGACACACAAGGCGCTTGAGTGTGTCTTTTTCGGTGTTCTTTTTTTGTGTTTTCGTCCTTGTGTGCTGTTCTTCTCATGTCTAAATAAAACATACATTCAATTTTAAATTTTAATCTGGCAAATTACTTCGGCAAAAAAAAATTACATATTTGCCGAAGTTCGACATTCGGCAGTTAGAAATTATTCGTGCGCTTCGCAAACATTAATAGTAGTATATTACTGAATAAGGTCATTAAGTTATTGCCGGCAGAGAGACTAGCAAGTATATTGTTGTCTTGGCATTTTTTTTTGCGTGTGATCAGGCATTTTTAAAAGCTGATCATTCAGTAGGCGAGTCAGATGGCTCAAGTTTGCATTATTTGAAGTTGATTGAATATATTTCTTTCCTACTGCGTCAACGTTGTAGGGTGATTTCGTCGAGGGTACTGGATGCCTGCTACCTTGGACGCAACTGCAGGTAAGCGTAGTCAGATATATTATTTTGATGTTCTTGTTCGCATTTGGGCACTTGAAATGAGGTTCTTGATTTTTATCTTTTCTTTGTGTGTGTGGTGTTCGTTCATTTTCCAGAGAAAATTGAGGGTATACTTCGAGTAAATAAATTAAAGTAAGACACACAAGGCGCTTGAGTGTGTCTTTTTCGGTGTGTTCTTTTTCTGTGTTTTCGTCCTTGTGTGCTGTTCTTCTCATGTCTAAATAAAACATACATTCAATTTTAATCTGGCAGAGCACTTCGGCAAAAATATTTGCATATTTGCCGAAGTTCGGCAGTTAGGGTTGGCGGTCATGGGGGTCTGCTGTGGTGCTGAGTAGCTAATGTGGTGTAGCGCTCTGTGGTGTATGTTCTTCCTCTGTCCTTGTCTTAAAGCGCAATCATGTTTTTTCACGTACAATACCAACTCGCCCAACAATCAGCACTTGTATATACTAACCTGCTACAGTAGTTGTACCCCTTTGACTAAGATTTGTTAGTCTTCTAAGTAAATCGGGGTGACAAATTTAAACATGACCGGCGAATACAAAGTGCTTACTAATCTACGATTACCACCCGCCATGTGATAATTTTAGTCAGTGGTGGTTAGTCAACAGTTAAACTGGTCACGTCTGGTAAGTATGGTTGATGCTTTATAATGCTGGAATCAGTGGCCCATCAAATGCTCCAAATGCGTCTTAGAAAAATCTAATATTTCTTCACAGTTTCTTTAAATTGGGGATGATATGTTTCAACTTCATATCACATGATTTCCACATTTTTTTGGTTCCAGGCAGGCAGTGCAATCTACCCGGTGGCTGTCAGCTCAAGCCTAATTAATCCTGAGGCGCCCAGCTATGTGGCAGTGGAGGGAGACCTCGAAGCCGCGTCGCCTGCTGAGGCAGTCCTGGTTGCATTCTGCCTCTACTTCATCTTTAGCTACGAGTACCATCACCAGTTCAGGCGCAGATTCATTGCACTAGAGT
Source organism: Ixodes ricinus (assembly GCA_037355805.1). NCBI lineage: Eukaryota > Metazoa > Arthropoda > Arachnida > Ixodida > Ixodidae > Ixodes > Ixodes ricinus. The sequence goes on from JAZHYW010002907.1 coordinate 10,763, forward strand.
ACTTAATTGATCTGAAACACTCAAATGTGGAGTCACGTGCAACACATTGCTTTCAAACCTAAAAGAAATGCCAAAAAGTATTTTATTTTTTTAATGCCTTTTTATGCAGGTTTAGGAATTTTTTTATGTCGTTTGTTTAATGCTTTTTTTGTCTGACATAAGGCAGGATGGTTGATTCTGAGAGTTACAGAAGGTCAATGATATTGCTTTATAGTCACGTTTTTGTAATTTCCGAAATCACAGCTTTTTGCTTTGTGCAGCATTGGCATACTTAATTTATTTCAGTCTACTTCATACTTGGTGCCTGAAAGCATTCGAGGGTTGTGGTTCCATGTTCACAGTGATTTGTGCTTGCAAGGTTTAAATACAAGATGGTCAAAACCGATTTTCGCGATTCATTTGAAGTGGGTTAGATCCCTTTGGCCCTCGCGGTAGTTTGTTGCAGCTCATTAGCAGCAGGAGATACGAGCCCTTTCTTCTTTCCACATTAGAAGAGCAAATCCCAGAGTCTGCTTTCCTCTACTCCAGCGTTCATTCCACTACTGTGGATAGGACGGGCATAGTGTACTGCTGTCCTTGAGTTGCAACGCACTAGTCATTGCTAGTCGTGTCTTGGTTTGTATTGCTGTTTGCAATATGTGTGATACAGAATCTATTTTATATCACAGTGCGTTCATTTTGATTCTGGTTTGTACAAGACTCAGTCATTTGAGTTCACCCCGGTGAAGCTTCGCTATTCCAAGCAGTGTTCCAAGCATTCACTGTTATTTTCCGGGTAGACACTGATTGTTTATGTACTTTTTTGTGATAATTTTATTGACTGTCGCGAACTAGAGCCCCGAAAGTGTTGTTCCAGATGCCTTTATTGCGCTTAGTGGTTTCATCTTAGAACTTTTATAAGATGTCTAGTCATGCCATTGATTTTTATGCCATTTTGTTTGTGACAGCCACAATAAAACATTGTCATTTACTTTCAGAACTAGGCTGTCTTCATCTATTATAAGGCCCACCCTTGAAGCATGTACTATCACACCCACAAAGGGCCATAGTACCTTTTTTTAGGGGGTAAAAGTGATTCCATCAAGTGTACATTTAACCTGTAATAAGGTGGTGAACTGGGCCAGTTGGTTGCTGTTATACATGATGGGGAAAACAGCTCGGAAAGCGCGGACTACGAAGAACAAACACGACAGGACAGCACTGTCCTGTCGTGTTTGTTCTTCGTAGTCCGCGTTTTCTGAGCTGTTTTCCTCATCGTGTACATTTAACCCCAAAGTGGATCATAGTTCCCTCCAAAAGGAGGTAAAAGCAGCGCCCTCAATTATGTCGTCTTACCTCTCAAAAGGGTTGAAATTACCCCCTAAAGGAGGTAAAGGCTGACCCTGAAAGGATGCACTTTTAACACCAAAAGGAACTAAGGTTACCTCCAAAAGGAGGCAATGTTGCACCCTAACCCAGGGGGTAAGTTTGCACCCTCGTTGCAGGCGGTAACGTTACCTCCAAAAGGGGTTGCCCTGTGTGCAAGTCGGTTACCCCCTTAAGGAGGGTACTACAGTACCCTTTTTTTTAGAGTGTAGAGGTATTCTCTCGACATTTTTGTGCACTATTGGAGTTGTTGCCGAATTTCCGTGGCGCAGCTTGTATCGTGAAACTCTAGCGGTGGAGGCGCAATTGGGAGGATCATGAAACAATGCTAGTCCCATTGATCACTGACAATTTCCACAGCCACCAACATTGTCTGTCGTGCACGACCTTCTCTATACTTAGGACCACCTAGTGCATGGGTACCATAGTGCCCGCCTAAAAGCTTTGCTGTTTTGCATTCCTGCCGACAGGTAGCTGTGCATCTCAACTGTCCTGCTAGACAGTCTGTATTACAGAAAGGTTCCAACTGCTCGGTCGGGATCACGTGCTGTATGCGCCGCATTTCTAATAAGAGCTGCGAGGTAGGTGACGGAAGCTTTGATCGTCCGCAAACGCCTCTTGCCTTACTTTCTGCTTTTCCTCTCGCCACGCGAAAACGCAACGCAGGCGCACTTGCTACCGGTCGCCGCATTAAATTGCAAACGCTCCCCACGGTTTCGGATGGACCCTCTCTTCAGTCTGGGCTCGCTATGTCCTGCTCGTGGCTCAGCGCGAGCTGCGTTTCGTCGAAGGGAAAGCAAACGGCGACAGGAGGACAAAGTCTCGAACTCAGCAAAAAGCGTTATGTGAGAGGGCGAAAGCAAACCCTCTATAAACATTTTGCGGCCGCACCAGGCGCGTGCTTGACCACTACCACACGCACTTCTAGCGCGACTTCAACCATCTTGAACTTGGGAGGCCTTGTTAAGGTGGGCGCAACTGCTAGATCGGGGATCACGGGGTACGGACACTAATTCAATTGCTAAATTTTGCTGGGACTCTACGGGGCAAAAGGGTCGTTTTATTCCTTAACACGAGGTCATAAGAGCCCATTAACGTGCTTGATTAAGTTTGCGCAAGGTATAAAAATGATATACATTGTCTAGAGCCACCAATTCTGTTCCGATAGGTTAAGTATTTGTTTGACGCGATAAATTGCTAAAACTCCTACAATCTCGGACGTTGACTGCTTGTCTGGCAACCCTGCTGTCGTCTTCTCGACGTCTCGCGATTCGAGGAAGCGAGAAGGAAGCAAGAAAGGCTACGCCTAGGCTTTCGTTGCTTGCAATCGGAGGAGATAGCAGGAAAGGAACATCGGAGCAACAGAGCGGGCGTCTGCTTTCGTACGGGCAACAGATTCGCGCATATCCTTCCGAAATCCTCTCCCTCAGGTGCCGCCGTTAAATTGCAAACGCTCTGCAGGATTTGAGTGTGCGCCCACCCTAACTAGAGCCTTCCCACCTTGGACATATGAGTTATTGCGCCATCTAGTCGGACGGCGCGAAACTATATCATCAGCATCTGGGGACAGCGTGACCCGTAGTCGCGCTCCGTTTGACGTGGTCATAAGGATCGGGAAGGTCGTGGTCTCGATTGGCTGGACGATGTGGCGATAAGCCTTTCGAGTCGTGAGGGTCTCCCCGATTCGATCTTACAGGTGGTTTGTTTAAGCCATTCAAACTAAATACAAGTTAGGAAGGCCCATGTTGTTCTCTAAGTTGAAAATGGCATATTAAGAAAATTGCCAAGGAGACGTTTTGCCAAAACCAACACTCAAAGTGTCCCGCGCTCGCGAGGGAGGACAGAGGGAGGGGGGGGGACGTCATATGTTGCGTAACTTGAGCGTCGATAGAGTAGTATTATAGTAAGATTAATTTGCATATTTTCGTGCCTTCCTTGTTCTTTATTACTGGTGCGAATTTTTTTAGGTGTATCTCAAAACGTCCTTTTCGCATTTGAACCTTGCACATTTCATCCCATTCTCATTTGGTCCTTCTCGTTTGAACCTTCTCATAAGATCCGAATCGTGCTTTTCGCAACTGGGCCCATTCTGATTTTGTCTGTTATTTGGAAACGTCCCATTCTGCATTTTGTGACCGTGCGCATTTCGTCCCATTCTCATTCGGTCCGCCTTGTTTGAACCTTCAGATAAGATCCAAATTGTATTTTTCGGAACTAGACCCATTCTCATTTCGCCCGTTCGCTCTAGACCGAATGGCACTAGTTCGGCATGCTCCTAACGTCGTTATGCCTTCGCGGCTTTGTTGATGAGCCTTACCTTGCTTGGGCCTCCAATATAACATCAGACATTAGTAATTGGTAGAGCACGCATTGAGAATCATACAATGACGCCTGCTGCCATTCCTCTAAACAAACTAAAAAGAAAGCGATGAACATTTAATTCGGAAACTGTGTTTGAACAAAAATAGCATACATAATAGCAGTGGTTCTCAGCCCTTGATATTTCGCGGACCCCCCTGTAGAAAGGTGGAGATGATGGAGGACCCCGTTAGGGGTGAGGGGAATATAAAGGTATAGGTTATCATGGTAATGATTTAATAAATGAATATCACTAATGAAGTGAAGTAAACTTATCTCATTGACATACACTCGAGTACTCACCCGAAAATTGGAACGTTTCTTCTCAACGTAAAGAAAGACTACTAATATTGCCGTGCTTGGCTGATGAGACAGGGCTTCGCGGACCGATGCCTTCGCAGACCACCATTTTGAGAACCACTGCATTATAGAAGTGGTGGCATTGTCCCACGTCGAGAGACCTCAAACAACCTGACATTTCGGAATATGATCTGGCTGCGATAAATATTTTGTCTGTTTTACTGCCAGCTAGTACCTTTTTCACGACGACTTCGACGCACTGCTAAAATCCTTAGCAGAAAGAGTATGCCTGTAGCATTGCACACACACAGACACGCGAACAAAATATATCAATGTATTTTATTAATATTCGCCTAAAAAAATGATTTTGGTATGTAAAGAGTCAAGTGCGACAGATAAAAGCGAGATATATTTGCGAATCGTTGTTTTGAGAAGGGCCAAGTGAGAAGGGCGAAACGAGAATGGACTCAAATGAGAAGGGTTGAAATGCGAAGGACGAAACGTGAAAGGACCAAATGCGACAGGTGCAAGAGATAATATCTTTTTGAGAATGGTTGTTTTGAGAAGGGCCAGAGTGAGAAGGGCGAAACGAGAACGGGCTCAAATGATAACCACCCAATTTTTTTTGTGTTTATTTTAAAACTGTCATAAACTTGTAGCCCGTCGCAAACAAGCTGTGCTGCCTAAAGGCACGTAGCCAGGCGAACGGGGCCCATGGGGCCCAGCCCCCCCCAAATCTTTCATTTTGCACGGGATCTCCTCTTCCCCTCCCCCTCATACAGCATTTTGTCATGGGCGGCTCCCCGCCCCCCCCCCCCCCCTTACCGAAACAAAAATCCCGGCTACGTGTCTGGCTGCCTACATATTACAATATCTGACGTCACGTTTTCAGCGTTGCCGATAGAGCCCCTCAGGTTCTTGAAGCAAACTTAAGAATTTAATAGCGTCGCAAAAAAGGAATTGTGACATGTGCTTTTGGTTACCACTACACATGTGTTCAACCCCTTAAGTGACTTGGACGAGCTGAACTCGTTGGCCGCTTTCTAGTTAAAAATGCCAAGGACGAGCTCAGCTCGTTCAGAGGTTTTTTCGGTAGCCCTCAATACTACGGGCGAGATAGGCTCGTCCGAGTAGTTTGCGGCGCTGATCATAGATTGGCAACACTCGCTTTAGTTGGCACCTTTTTTTTTCTTTCGCCGCCGCTGATCTTTGCGTAATTAATTGAAATCGTATCTGTCAAACTAAAAGAATAAAATTCCTCAATAAAATAAAATATTTGATTTTTCGATTACTTAAAAAAGTGGCACTTAAGGAGTTAATAATGTGCCAAAACAATCAAGGCAAATCGGTGAATATCGAAATTCCTACCGGACCTTCTTCATAAAAAAGTCAAATGAAATTATTTAAGAGAACCTAGATGCGGCATGTACAAATAAAAACAAATTATATAAAAATATTTAGAGTGGCCAAAAGTTTCTTTGAGGACTATTATTGGTCGCAGCCCGCTAGTTCCCTGTTCCGTGCCTACCCATCGCTTATATCTCTCAATTGTTTGAGAGATGATTGACGTGTGAAACGATGGTTGTCACTCTACTATTATGGCAATTTATGTCTCCAACGTTTCTTTTCTGAAAAACAAGTAATCTAAATAGTCAATAGTGCTTTCAAAAGGTTCCGAGGTTGCCTTTTTCGCTTCGATTTGAAACGCTGACAAACACGACTGCTGACGTTTGTTGAGCTCTCTACGAGCGTAGAATATTGAGCTCGTTTATTTTTAATAGTGCGAGTCGTATTGCGTTCACGGAGGTGTTTAGAGGAAGATCTTAACCGATGCAGTTTTTCAGGAACGAATGTCGCTAGTACGCGCCATCGTAAGCGCCGTGCAGGTGCTTGTTTTGGTTGTGCGAATAGCCTAAGTCTAGCCTTCCACGTCAACTATTTTGATTGACCATGCTTGATTTGTTCATTCGCGCGTGTTGATGAAGAATAAAGTTTTTGGTTCCCGTAAAACCAGACCCGCAGCTTTGTGAATATAGCTCATCAGTCACCATCCCTGGTGTCAGCGGACATATTTTATTTCATTTTAAATTTGTTTACCTCAAATATGTGTTTTAAAGACGTATTACATGATGGGGGTGGGCAGTAAAATACGTTCATCACTACGTGGTTACACCATATTCAATTAACAATGAACAAGTTGCAAAGTCAGGTTAACACGTTAAATATAACTTATTTTCAACTTGACACAAAAAGGAAATAAGGAAAATAATTCATAAAAGTTATAGACTTCGGTTATAGACTCGGGACACAGGCGCTCGCACACTGCTTTAAATAACCCATGATTTGTGTTAGTCGCCATCTCGTTTGGCAAGTCATTCAATTTTGTAATCGACAGTAAAAGGGAGAGAAAATAAAAATATAATTAGTTTGATGGTGGTTTCGCTGAACTTTGCATAATTTATTGGTTCAAGGAGAAATGTAATGTGCAGTGTCGCAATAAGTGTTTCTGAAGTATTAGTTGTCTAGTTACGTCGCATGAAAAAACGCATTTGGTTGATTTTGCGGTTGTTCAGATATTAAAAGAAGACCAAGATTGAAGTTTTTAGGAGGAGACACTACTTTCAGGCGAGACATTGTTTAAGATAAACCTGGCAGCCTTGTTTTGAACAAACTCTAATTTAGAAATGAGGTAATTTTGATGTAGATGTCATTTAAGGTTTGCGTATTCTATTTTGCGTCGAAGTGTTGTATATAGGCCAGTACTTTAGTATGCTATGGGGGCCAAATATAAGTTCCGCCTTAAAAAAATCTAGTGATTTCAGTGAGTGGTTGACTATTCTATAGATGTGCTGATTTTACGCTAATGTTTTTGAAAAATTAATACCCAGGTATTTGTAGTAATGGTACCGATTTAGTTGCTCCGTTACTAATTAATATTGGGTGAAGGATTTGTTTGAGATTGTGGCAATGCCAACTAGCTTACTTTTTGTGGGGTTAATGTTGGTCTGCCATTGTGCTAACCATGCACTTATAGCGACGAGGTCATTTTGAAGAATGTGATGGTTCATGGCAGTGGTTCAACCATCGATGTTTCGCGAACCCCTAGTGGATTAGCGGAGATGATGGAGGACCATCGTTTGCGTGAGGGGAGGGACAAGGTATATGTTAAATATAACAAGGATGTAATAAATGAATATAACTAAGGGCTAGTGTGAAGTAGACCTCTCTTATTGACACACACACGAGAAAACTCGCCCGAAAAATAAAACATTTATTCTCAACCTGGAAAAATACCTCTTTATTGCTGGGCTTGACTGATGAGACCGGGTTTCGCGGACCCCATTTGAGAACCACTTTTCTATGGGGCTAGATATATTTCGTTAGATAACTACAGTCTTCTGCAAATACTCGAATTGTTCATTTAATTAAAGATGGAAGATCATTTATCTGTACTAAAATAAGTAGGGAGCGAGAACGCTGAATTGGGGGACACCTAAAGTTACGGGGACTGATGCTGATGAAGATATTTAACCAAGACTGACTGCTGTCTATTTGTTAAAACAATGTTATCCAGCTGACGACGAGTGGGCCCATCTAAAAAATAAAGATAGTTTTTCAAGGTGTAGCTGGTGGGGAACGGTGTCGAATGCCTTATCGAAGTCTAGAAAGCTGGCGTCTCTTTGTACCGTTGAATGGCAAGTGAAATGAAGATCTGGAAGAAACTCAAATAACTGCCTGTTATATGTATAATGTTTTCTAAAACCGCGCTGGCGAGGAAAAAAATCTGCCATCAAGGTGTTAGATAATATTAGTATAAAGAACATGTCCAACGAGCTTACAGGCAGGTGCGGATTTAGAGGGGGGTCCGGATGTCCTGACCCCCCTCTTGATTTCTGCATGTGTAAAATTTAGGGCGTGAAACGAGGGAGAGGGGGATGGGGTTCCTAAACACTATGAAACGCTGAACAACAGCTGAACCCCCCCCCCCCCTGAAGAAATTCCTGCATCCGCGCCTGCTTACAGGAACCCCTAGTATTAACCTCATGCAAAAAATGTTGTTACGGAATACCCATTATTCCAATCCTTTTGATGATTATATTTGATGGTTAGTATTATTATTAGGTAATTAATCGTATCCATGCCACAATATTTGCAATAATAGCACCCATGATGTTTGAAAAATAGCACCCGAGATTTAAACTTGAATCCGGATATACGAACAATATACTACCCTTTCTATTTATACTTTAAATTAAAGCACTATTATACCTTATGGCTATTAAAAATAAAGCTCTTCAAAGACTTTTTTAGAATCTCGATCGCGAAGTAAGAGTTTCGAAACTGGTTAATTCAAATGCATGTATCAAATGTTTTTTTTTTACATTCAATAGTGAATGTATAATAAATGGAAAGAACTACGTTTAGACTTGCGTATAATATCACATTTATTATTATATCTTAAAAAAGGTAACGCGTAAAACATTGCCAAACATTGATAAAAATGATTAAAAAGAAACAGTTCGACATTATTTTTAATATTCCAAAGTATAAAAGATGTTAGTTCAATAGGCACAATAAAACACTATCTTGCAATGGTTACCAAAGAGTCCTAGTGAAATAGTTTGATAAGCGACAAAATTGCGAGTGGTAAACATGCAATCTCGATAGGCTAAAGAAACGTCAATTTTTGTCCAGGCCACTTCAATGGCCAAACACTCGAAAAAAAATCCTGAAAGCTTTCCATTTATTCCGTCTTTCATTTTAAGAATGTTACCAAAACATATATTTCACATCAAAAATAACATTTGATTCTAAAACTATGCGTGAGTTGAAATGAAAGCACCCCTTAATATTTGACACACGAAGGTGTCTGATGCGAGATTTTGTTGAATGCTTGTTTCTAGCCCCACTGTATTTCTTTATTCTCTGGCAATGCCTACAGTGATCAAGCTTTACCGCGTGAAGTGAATGCTAGTAAGTAATTCTGAAAAAAAATCTTTTTTTTACTGCACATTAGTATGTCGTTAGAAAAAAGATGGTTAGCGAAAAAGGATATGTTTGCACCATGCGTCGAAAATTGGTTTTTGTGCAGGAGTCCGGAAACCCTAAAACATGTGGTCCTTGACTTTTGGGATTCTATCCTCTTCTGGCATGTGCTGCAATGCAGCCTAAAAAAACCTGCAGCTCACGGCTCGTGGAATACGTTTCTTTTCTGTGGAAGGTACGTCTTTCCTATATGACCTTTTATTTTTATTGGGCCTGCATGCTATTCGGAGAGGTATAAAGGCAGTTCGTCATGGGTGTCTGGATTCTGATCCAGTAGGCTATGATTTATTTGAAAATATAGCCACGATTGCAGCCAAATGTACCAGGAAATAAGTCCGGAACTGGTGTGGTTGCCGACCTTTCTGAATATGTCGATGATTAGAGACCTTTAACAATTTTAACCGCCTGTCAAAAAAGTTGCTGGCGGATTTTAATCGCTATTTTTACTAACGTCGTCTTTGTTCAATGTTTTATCTTACATGCTTTAGTGAAATGTATCGTCCATTGTTGTTCTTTGTTCACTGTCAAGGCATTAGAATATATTAAAAACGAATTAAAGACCATTACGCTTCTCTGTAATGCGAAATTAAGACTCAGCTTTTGAGGTATGTCAATTTTGGATAATGCAATATCCTGACTATTTGGGGTGCCTGCTCCAGGTTCCCCACAGGAGTTTAATAAGCGGGGTAGAGAAGAGAAATCTGGAGACTTTGCTGTGCTGCCCGGACATTGTGTACAATTAGACAATAAAATAGACGACTGAATTTCGATGCAGTAAGCGGTACTGCAACCGAATTCTAGCACCTATTTTATTGTCTAAAGGTCAACCAAGTTCGGACCATACCACAGAGACACCGACTTATTCCAAGACAAAGGCTCGTAGTTTATAAAGAATAAAGCAGTTACCAGAGTGAACCTTTTCGATGATCGCCTATGTCGTTACGTCTCCCTTCCCAAGAAAAGCAGCACTGCTCCACAGAAGTATGACGGCAAGTTCCGTGGGCACACCCCTCCTCGAACTTGGCCGACCGGCCAAATCGGATTTTTCTTCTATCCCGCGCCTATTCAACTCCTATGGAAAGTGGGCAGAGGGGAGTTTTAAGATGAAGTTTGTCCCTTTTTCGCCTCCACTGACCACAGCCTACGGCCGTTTCGAAAAGCCAAAAATGAACAATTAATTTGGCTGCACCCTTTAAATCGGGCGCAGCCTTCCACCACCTAGCCAAAGCTTCCAGTTCAGATTAACTAATACCCTATAAAAACACTAATCAATTGTGAAGGGCAAAATAATCTCATGTCGCTGTAAAGCACAGGCATTCATCTACTATTTTTTTAGAAACTTCATTTTTTCGTCAACTTATGCCCTCAGTCCGACGACCTGTGCTTGGTGATCTCCGTTTTCTCAGGGTCTGTTTTTGCGTAGCCGCCTTTAAAGCCCAAAGCTTCACTAAATCAGTATTGCCTTGAACAACTGCAGGATGAAGCCCTCTACGGCAAAGTATTAAGTCATCAGCCGTCTCATTTTCCTCACCATATGCCCCACTCACCGTATCTGTGTCCTGATATTTCGCTCTTTACACCCTAGTTCGTAATGCCCCTACCTAGTACCAAACAACAACGAGCTTTCTCTGGAATTGTGAGATATGCTTTCCTTAGTAATATCCATCTTACATTTTCTAGAAGTCTCCTGAGTTGATTGAGTCTGCATCCCCGCTTCCAATATTTCCCTCTCCGGTGCTTTAACGTTCTTTTCAACTGTAATTTCGCAATCTGCGCTATTTTTGCTGAAAAATTTAGGCATACGTTCTCTTGTTCGCTTTCTCCACTTCCTATAGACGCCCTTCATGTACAAATAGTCACACACTACTGTTCCCGTTATTCCGCCTCATTGTCCCTTATTCTCTCTTCCATTTCTATATGACTAATTCACTAGCTTCACAGCCCTCAAATGATGACCTTCCCAAACCACCTTGTACTCCCTTATTTAGTGCTTTACCAGGCGTTACCAACGCCAGTCTGCCCGCACCACGTTGCTTTACTTCTAACCTTGTTTGAATATAAGATATTATTCACGGAACTGCATTGCCAAAAGCTAGCTCGGCACTTTAACTCCTTCTAAATTTACCTCACCACCTGATACCTGTTGTAAGTCAGAAAGCTCTATTCTTTATTACAGCGGCATTTCGTTGCCCTTGGCAGTTTTATGTTTTTCTGCTAGCTAAGATAATTCATACTGTCATGAATTCATACCTTACGAATTTATATTTCTTTACCTCCAGAAAAACAAATTATTGTATTTTTAGGTTCTTCCTTATCGTCACCATTAAACATTACGACTCTGACATTGTTACTAAGTTATAAACCTAGTCTTTATCTATTAGTACCAGACATATTCCTACAGTTCCTGTCGATCCGCACTGTGATCAGACCATTAACACTATATTATCCGTATATATTTGCTGGTAATGCCAGTTTAATCTTTTTTCCTTCCCCGTGGTATTACACGTTAAAGCCCTTACCTGATATTGTCCAGCTTTATTTCTAGTCCTTGTAAATACATTATGAAGAGTAACGGTATAAATGAGATTGTTGTCTTAAACCTTGCTTTATTTTAATTGGTTCTTTTGCATTTCGTTCCCACGTTGGTGCGACCTGGTAATCTCTTGTAAATTGTTTTAACCATCTCCAGTATTCCGTTCTTTACTTTAGCTGCTTATTATGTCCCACAGGTTTTCTTCAACTAAATTGTCGTATGCCCCCTTTTATATCTAAAAAGGCTATCCAGACTGGCCTACCTTTCTAGTCTTAACCTTTATATATCATGTATGAGGATGATCGATAATGTTCTTCTAAACCTCCGTTTGCGCAATCAATTGTGGAGCTCGCCCAACACATTGGCGTTCTCATACACACCCTCGGCAATCTTGTCGCTTTGTAATCTGTCCTTACTATTGCGCAATTAACTGAAGTAACCGTTATCGAACGGCAATTGCTTATGTCTGCTTGATATATTTTTTGTTTTGTACGTTAAAGTCAAGCGATTAAGATTCCATTCTTTTGGGACGTCTCTATTGATATCATTCTTGCTCACTGCGTCCCTTAATGGTGCCTCATATTTTTGGGCCCTAATATTTTAATTAATATAATCGGAATTTCACGTGTGACCTGTTGACATCTCTGCTGGGAACTCTTGGCTCCCCCTTTCCTTTCTTCTTGTGTGATAGCTTTCCTGTTCACTATATTAGACTGTGTTCTTTCTCTACTAGAGAATTCCCTTATAAACCTCTGCTCTTTAAAGTTTTCTGCTATTACCGTTGCTATATGTTGCATCGCCCTCTCTTCTTTGTGTTGCAATGCTCTTATGGTGCAGCCATGTAAAGCTTGCTTTATCTTTGTTTTGTGGCTTAGTGATTTAAGGGGCTTCCAAAAATTTTTCGCATCCTTTAACCTCCTAAGTGCAAACTTCAGACAACCACTGCGCTTCATTTTTCTTATTCTTCTATTGATAAAACAAAACGCCTCCTTTATAAGCCTTCAAAATCCGTAATGACATATGTTATTTTCACTTCTCACTTTGGCACACTTCTAAGCTTGGAATTTCCATGTTCTCTAGTAGCCTCTGGACGTTTCTCTATTGCTGCCTTTTCATTCGCCATCCCACTAGCTCCTGGATATGTGTGCTCTGCCTTCCTCCTTGTTTTTCTTCTGCACTATAGCTAGCCTTTTGTTTAAACGACCTGGTTAAAGCCTTGTAATTACATTACGTTGCCTTGTTTGCCGAAATTACCTATTTTATTTGAACAGTCGCGAATTCCAACTGTTTTGTTTTTGCATAAAAACCCTAATACTTTTTATCTTGCTTTTAATTTTACTGTCTTTGAAGATGAACTAAATACGTTAACCTTCACTACCTATGTTGTTGAAGCCATTTTCGTGTATTTTCATCACCTACTAGTTGCTATAAATTGTATGTGACATTACGGTGTAATCTATTGAAAGCTGTGATCTGGTTGAGTCCCAGGTCATAATTCCGTCGTCAATTTCGCCAGTATTGAATAAATTTATTCATGTCTTTCACAACTGAACAAAGCATGCCCCTGTCAAGTGAGTATATCCATCTAGGTCTTTCATCTGATCATTCATATGTGCAGCTATATTATTTCATGCACTTTCCCTAACTCAATATTATCTCTAGATATACATACTGATATCCTCTTGTATTCTTCTTTAGCATTCGCTCCTGTTCATAAGCATATAAAACAGAGTAGTGCTTGGTCTCCTAATGCCTCCCCTTTTAGCCAGACATGTTCTGCATAAGCCGCTTTTACTCAGCTTGTACCTTTTTAATAAATAGTTCAATCTCACCCCTTTCCTGCTCTCACCGGTTCTACAGCATATTTCCCATACATGATCCAGATTACACGATGGTTCCTCTATATCTCTAAGTCACTTTTCAACAAATTCATATATTATAAGATCTTCCTGCTTCAGTGGCTCTCCAATCTCTTCCCATTTCAACCTCTTTTCGCCACCCTCGAACTGTACTATGTACTCCTACGTTTGACTTCTTTTAAGACCTACATATTTTTACCTACGCCGTTTGCATTGAGACGACTCTCCTGATTCATCTACACAGGTGCCCTCAGCGCTCGGGTCACCTCCGAAAAACTGTTGCCTGGGGTCAATTCTCCTTTCCAACTACATCTCACCCGTCTTTCCACTGTGACAGATCCCATCCACTAGAAAAGCGTGGGAGCAAAGGCGTCACCTCTCTGTTAACATTCAGAAGGGCGTACATCAGTTGTCGGCTCATCCGCTTAATTACTCTGTTAGCTTAAACCACACTTCGCTCAATTCTTCCTTGTCCCCGAATCTCTGGAATGGTGCGTATGACTAAACGCGCCGTCTCTGAGGCCTTCCATAAGCTTCGTACTCCATCCTCTACCTGCTTTCCGAGGTTCTGGCTCCTGCCTCTCAGCACATCGCTGATACCCGCGCGAATCAACAAGCAAGTTACGGCCTCGCACGTTGTCCCAAACATTTTTTCCGTGCCTGATTGGATTGATTGATTGATTTACTGTTTATTGGCGCAAGGGCTACCTATGGGCCAAAGAGCGCCAGTCTATGGTGAAGGCTGTGTTAAATCTCAAAGTTAGTCACTGCCACTATATTGGCTTTAAAGTAATGATGTCAGACCAGATAGAAATAAAGATGTGAAAAGTTGACGGTGTGAAACTAATGGAGTATCAGATAAAAGGAATGCCGGATGAAAAGGAGTGTGGTTCCGTCTTAGGGAGTTCGACCAGGTGTCTAAGATGTGTGGGTACTTTGGGCACGAGTAGATATGTAGAGTAGAGAGTGTGGTATGGCAGATATCACATTCTGGGGGTTCGGAGCGATTCAACAGGTAACCGTGAGTAAGGCGTGTATGACCAATACGAAGCCGAGTCAAGAGGACATTTTCACGACGCGACAGATTATCTGAGGAGGGCCAGGGGTATGTGTGAGGTTTGATTGTGTAGAGTTTGTTCTGGGTTTGCTGTTTCCATAACAGATTCCATTGTGTCAGCATATGCTTGTGAGCTAAGTCTTTCAAGTCCGTCCTAGGAATGCTTATCGGGGTAATGTGAAGAGCTTGAACATTTCGCGCAGCGGCATCGGCATTTTCATTCCCTGTGATCTGCATATGACCTGGCACCCAGCAAAAAACTAAATGTATGTCCCTTGAGTCGAGTGCTAAGAGGAATCTTTTAATCTCTGCGATGAGTGGGTGGATTTGGGTTTTAGTACTTGATAATGCTTGTAAAACACTTTGCGAGTCTGAGAATATGATGATATTTTTATGGAGTCCGCCCTGCACAGATTTTAGCGCTTCAAGGATAGCAAAAGCTTCTGCTGTAAAAATAGAAACACTGTGTGGGAGCCTATACTGACCAGTTTTCAGCCTAGAAATGAATGCACACCCCACGTTCTCCTTACTTTTGGACCCGTCGGTGTATATTTCCAAAAAATCTTTGTATCCGACTAGCATTTCGTTAAAAGCCTGTTGGTAAACTATAGGTGGGGTTGACGCTTTCCTATATTTTAGGAGCCTGAAGTCAAAGAGTGCTCTCGAGTTATCCCATGGGGCCTCCTCCTGGACGGAATGGTAAACTGTTTTAAAATTGATGCCTGCTTTCTCATTCATCGCTTTTAGACGTATGCCGAGCGGAGGGACAATATGTTGTTTGTTGTGAAAAAGCTGAAGGTGCTTTGGATTTATGATGTTCTCGTACACTACATGTTCCGGTAGTGAAGCCACCTTTATCCCGTATGAGAGTGAGAGTTTTTCGCGGCGCATGCTCAGGGAGGTTCATTTGCCAGATTGTACAAGCTTTCTACTGGTGAGGTACGAAAGGCACCGATGCAGAGACGGATGCATTGGTGAGCAATGGGATCCAGTTTTCGAGAGACGGACTTTCTTGCTGAGTCGTAAACCACTGAGCCATAGTCCAAAATGGAGCGGATGAGGGAGCGGTAAATTCTGAGGAGGGATGTTGGTGATGATCCCCATGTGGTGCCACTAAGAACTTTCAGAATATTCATCCTTTTTAAACACCTGTTTCGAAGGTCTAAAATGTGGGGTTGGAATGTTAGTTTGCTGTCAAAGATGACACCTAAAAATTTATGGCTTTTCTTAACAGGTAGGGTTTTTCTATAAAGTTTTAGTTCTGGTTCCGGGAACAGCCCTCGTCGCTGTGTGAAGTGCACTGCCACGGTCTTTTCCGTTGAAAACTTGAAACCATTTGTGTTACTCCACTCAGTCAGCTTATTGAGCCCGAGTTGCAATTGCCGTGTAACTGATGATAATTGGGATCCCTGGCAAGAAACTTGCAGGTCGTCGACATACATACAATAAGAAAGAGAAGCCGGTAGCTGTTTGACTGCGGAATTAACTTTGATTAAAAACAGTGCAATACTTAAAACACAGCCCTGTGGAACTCCCATTTCTTGTGGAAATGCTTGTGAGAGGTATGCACCTCTCTTAACTTGAAAAGTACGGCGATCTAAAAAGTTTTTGATAAAAATTAAAAGGTTTCCTTGAATGTCATGGCTGATGAGGTCCTGTAAAATTCCGTATCGCCAGGTAGTGTCGTACGCCTTTTCGAGGTCAAAGAAGATCGAGACCAAATGCTGACGATTGACAAAAGCATTTCGTATCCAAGTTTCCAGCTGTACTAAATGATCGGTCGTGCAACGATTTCTTCTAAACCCGCACTGCGATGGACTGAGGATGTTGTTGACTTCCAGATACCACATGAGACGGTTCTTTACCATTCTTTCTAGAACTTTACATAAACAGCTTGTTAATGCGATAGGTCGGTAGTTTTTCGCGCATGAGGGGTCCTTTCCCTGCTTTAGAATAGGGATAACAATTGCTTTTCTCCATGTTTCCGGGAATTCTCCTTCATGCCACAATCGGTTGAAGAAGCATAGGAGGGATTTTTTTATTCTGGCTTAAGGTTACATATCATGGAGTAATGAATATTATCTGGTCCAACTGCTGTATCTTTTCTTCCTTCTAGGGCCCTCTCAAGTTCGATGTAAGTAAAACTCTTGTTATAAGAAGCGGAGTGATCTGATTTTATATGAAGCTTTCGTTTTTCTTGCACTCTTTTGTACTTTAGAAACTCGGTTGTACAGTTAATGGAGCTCGAAATTTCAGCAAAAACAGCTCCGAACAGGTCCGCCTGTTCTTCCAAGTTTGAAACCTCCTTACCATTCACTTTAAGGATGTAAAGCTGCTGATTGGTATATTTTCCCGACATTTTCCTAACCCTATTCCATACAACACGGGGTTTTGTTTTAGGGGTGATAGACTCTTTGGATTTATTCCAGGAATTCTTCTTTGATTCTCTTGTTATCCTGCGCCGAGTAGCTTTCGCTTTCTTAAAAGCAATCAGGTTGGTGGTTGTGGGGTATCTTGAAAAAATTGTCCAAGCCTTATTCTGAGCTGCCCGAGCTTTTGCACAGTCTTCATTCCACCATGGTTTAGGAAGAACTGGAAATCTGTCTGAGGTTTTAGGAATGCATCTATTTGCAGCATCCAGAATCAGAGCAGTAATTGCTTCTGTGGCATCATCTACCGACAGGTCTGAGAAGGCATGCTCGGGTATAGTTGCAAGCTCGGCGAATTTTCCCCAATCCGCCTTTTCAGTTATCCATCGGGGGGTACGGGTTCGTACACACGGTATGGGGTTCACAGTTTCGAGAATAATAGGAAAATGATCGCTTCCTAATGGGTTCGTCTCTGCTTTCCAGGAAAAATCCATGTATATAGTTGAGGAGCAAAGACTGAGGTCGATAGCTGATGATGATCTATGCGCGACGCTTATGTGTGTTGGGGATCCTGTGTTGAGGAGGGTTATAGCATTTGAGAGTAAGATGCTGTGTATCATTTCCCCTCGTGCATCATTTAAGGAGCATCCCCAGAGTTGATGGTGTGCATTAAAGTCCCCTAGGACCACAAAAGGGGGTGGAAGCTCTTCAAGAAGTGCTTCTAGATCTCGTTTCTGTATTGTTAAATTTGGGGGCAAATAAAGGCTGCATATAGTAAACGGACATTCCAAGTGTGCACGTATTGCCACTGCCTCGAGAGTTGTTTTAAGGCTAATGTCAGAGACAGGAATTTGAGGAGGCACAAGGATGGCGACACCTCCACCTTTCTGGCCATCACTCCGGTCTTTCCGGAAGCAGCTGTATGCTCCAAATTTAAACCCCTGGTTGTCATGTCTCTCCGTGTTTAAAAGGGTCTCTTGCAAAGCGAATATGGGGTTTTTATGTTTCACACATAATTCTTTTAGGTCTTCAATGTTCGACCTCAGACCTCGGATATTCCACTGAACTATAGTTCCTCTATCAGCCATACACTACAAGTAGCTTAAGGTGGGGTTATTTTTGCTTTGTGTTTGCCTTTTGGCAGCTGCCATCGGGCCTTCTCGGGTTCAGTATCTATGTGCATATGTTTTACTACTGAGCTTGTTGATGGACAGCTATCGATAACTTCCATGTCCTCCGCTGAAGTTTTGGGGGCATCATTACCCTGGGTGTCGGTGTCCATTTCCTGAACCTGGGACGAGGTCTCCCTACTATGGAAGAGCCTTGTCTGCTATTTTTGTCATTTTTGGTAGGTTTTGGAGTTACAGTTGGCGGGGGTTGCGATGCCATCTGGGTCACCGGGACCACAGCGGCTTCTGTCATTGCTTTCTTGCAGCAGCGACAGACTTGGCTAGCTGTTTGAGCTGAAACATCAGTCCCAGTCTGAGTTTCAACCGACACCCTCACGACATTTGGTGCCTTGGCGGTATCAGCATAGCTACGTTGCCTAAAAAAGGGGGAGACCCTGTTTTTCGCTTCGGCATATGAAACATTCTCGTGTGCTCGGATGTGTTGAATTTCCTTTTCCTGTTTCCACCGCGGGCAGTCTTTCGAGTAGGCGGGGTGGGTCCCTTGGCAGTTGACACACTTTGCATTGCCAGTACAGGATTCATCTGTCTCGTGGCCATCACCCCCACACTTTGGGCAGGTTGGCCTGCCTCGGCAAGATGGAGTGGAGTGGCCATATCTTTGGCACTTGTAGCACCTCAGAGGGTTGG
Source organism: Ixodes ricinus (assembly GCA_037355805.1). Taxonomy (NCBI): domain Eukaryota; kingdom Metazoa; phylum Arthropoda; class Arachnida; order Ixodida; family Ixodidae; genus Ixodes; species Ixodes ricinus. The sequence goes on from JAZHYW010002907.1 coordinate 29,467, forward strand.
GGACGTAGACGCTAACCTTGCAATTAAGGTATCCGACTTTAACAGAGTCTGGCTGTTTGGGACGGTTGAATGTCAAGACAAAAATGTTTGTTGAAACGAGGTTCCCGTTCTTCT
>JAZHYW010002909.1:0-155109 GCA_037355805.1 Ixodes ricinus
GCTCCGCGCCAGCTGTGCGCTTGACATTGACGAAAACGAAAGTGCTCGTTTTGACGAAACGCCTGCGGTGTCTGTCAGTTTCTCAGAGCCGGGAAGAGAGGTAGAGGTTGACGCCTGCTGATGTCGGCGCTTCGGACCAATGGGAGCGTCGCACGCGTCACCCTCTCCCCCTCCCTCTCTCGCTGGCGCTGACAAAGAAAAAGACAAAGCCGGGTTTCCGTCAACACATCCGTTCTAATACGAACGCATTAAAACATCCTGTATACTCCATTCACCCTTAAGCTGAGACTACGGTGGGAGCTACTTGCCCGCCGGACCAATCAGCCGCCTCCCTCTTATCACCTGACCGGGCTCTCCGCGCATGGGTATAGGCGGGACCGTGATGACGTCACGAAAGAGAGGCGTATGACTGATCCAACGAGGACGTAGCTTCCGCCCCAGCCTCAACTTAGTGGTGAACGGAGTGCAGTTTTTCATCGTTCGTACAGTCCACTTTTATTTTCAGGTACCAAATATTAAAGAAAAATGCGTTATTTAATTTTGTACGAAACAGTAAAAGAAAATATAGATTAACGTACAAAACGTAGTTTTTATCTTTTTTATACGGCTCAACATCCATTATTTTACCTTAGCCAGATATGTTTTATAGGAATCGAAAGGTTGTCACGTAGTTTTGTAGCTCACCTAAAATATCCGTGATTGGTACAATTTTACATTCCAATATTAAAAACTGAATCGTAGTTGCGCTCTTAAAATAATAATTAAATGCAGTGTCTAAAAAATTAAAATGGGTTTGACGTTATTTAAATCATGAAATATAGTTTACAAAATGCGCTTTACTATATGCAGGTTGGACCGTGAGGACAAACATATTTGACACGACTTGCAAGATTCGAATTCCAAACGTACTTGCCCGAAATCGGGCACGCGAATGTAGTTTCGCAAGAAGTCTTATGCAAATATTTTTAGCGCTGAATTCTGAGGTAGTGAAGTATTCGAAACAAAGTAAAATTAAAGGCCGTGCATTTCTATGTCCTATACTAGCATGTTTATCCCGTGCACACTGCTTTATCAGCTCGCTCCTGTCTGGCTTGCTGAACGCAAAGACGCTAAAAACCAATCGCAGGGACTGGCGATGATAACGATATTCCTGATAATTATGATCAATTCGGGTGACCATTTCCTGGCAAAATAGTTTGCCATATCTTCGACAAGGGCGTTAGAGTGGTAAGATGCTGGTGAATGCACGCCGTTAGGGTGGTGCTTCTTAGGCGTGTGCCGGCAATTTACCGGCACATTTTTCGTTCGAGCTCCAAGAGCTCAGGCAGCTTGTCTGCCAGGCAGTATCAGGTATCGTCATATTCGAATCGGGAATAGGAACCAAACAAAACAATGCCCACCGATTACAGGTTTGAGTAGAAAACGAAGCCATTGAGACAGACACTCCTTTCGGCACCGAGAAAAAATAGCAAAAAAATTGAAAATAAATATTTGATATTGTCACGAATAAAGGTGACGAGAACGCTAACAGTGAACTGAAAAAAAGGCTTGGGTCGGCGAACTTGTGTCAGACAAAACATTAAAGAACGAGAGTCAAGGCAACAGAAAAGCGGGCTGCGATTGGGCGGCGTAACAGCAAGCGGGAGCGAGACTGACTCGACAAGCTCCCGGGCAGCTTCTTGTCTACTGTGCGTCACTATTTGGAAAATACGGCAAAGGAAGTTCGAAAGTCGCGCGCTCGGGGCGAGAATGGACAGCCACTTTCCAGAACAAGAAACTTGGGCGAGATGATAGAAGTTAAATTTGGAACAAGAATAAACGCGAATATTCTAGAAGTCACCAACCGAGCGTTGCTTTCTGCCCCTGCGGGCGGCAACATTTTAAGGTAAGCTTGCGCAAGGCCAGTTTCCTCTGGAACACAACGTGTTTTTACACCGATTTAAAAAAAAATTATTATTTTTCCATTTCGACGCTTGAACGCGCCTTACACTTTCAAATCGGTGGTGTGTGGATGCAATAAAAAAGGCTGAAAATTCAAAAAAAAGTTAATAAAAATGAACAAAACTTGTATGAACAGTGAGGCTGGTAATCATTCCGGGAATCTTCTAAATTAGCAACAATTCTTCGGAAATCCAAACAACAAATATAAAAATTTGACGCAGGTGCTTAACATATAATCATTAATCTCAAGAATTTTAAATAGTGGATTGACGGGCTAGTTGGTCGTTAAAGGGACACTGACACGGTATTTATGCTCGCCAGGTTTTTGTTTTGCAATACTTAAGGGAGCACATCTACCCGCAACACAATTGGCGACTTAAAATACGTTTTCATTCCGCACTAAAAACGCGGATCGAAAACTGGCCAATTTGATTCGCGCTCATTCACTTCTCCTTGGTCACTTACCGTTTTCTATGGATTAAACACAACCACCAAAGATAATTAAAGTCGTGGGTTATCGAAGGCCCACATTCAATTCTAAATATAGGCGTAAAATATGATACCATTTTTTGTGGCTCCTGAAAAGCCGCAAATACGTTGCTTGAAAAGATAAAAGTTCCAGATCCAGCTGACTTCTGGTATCTTTCTCCTCCTCGATATTTCTTTTTCCTCCCCAGTCCACTTTCTGTTTTGGTATTGAGTATTTCATTTATTTTTTACTTTATTAAATATATACGTGACGCCGTATTAAAATATTGATTGGATAGCCCTCGGACACCACAATAAATCGCACTAACAAAAAAAAAAATGGGGGTTAGTAAGTGTTCCCTTACATACATGACTCGTTCTATGTCAACTTCTTCTGTGTCCCGTATTTCTTGCGCTACTCTTTTACCAAAGTATATTTATTTATCTGCCCTCCTATTAAGTTTAGAATGTAAGATCACTCTAAGCTGTGCGAACTGTGGTAATGTCAATATTACCAAAAAATACATATTGTGAAGCCACTTGTGTTTACCCACATCTCAGAGCCCGGAAATATGTTGCTGATACAGACAGAGTGCCTATTGTATCATAAAATAATCTAAAAATGTAACGAAGCTCACGCGCGACACTGACAAACGAAAGCGCCAGTTGCCTGACCTTTGTGTTTGGGTGGAGAGGGTCGCGTGGTGCGCCGTTGGCGCGTTTTGTGCGGTGCTGCCGGCCGCTTCGTTGCCGGTGCGCCGACTGTCCGGCGATTTTCCACGCACTTCGCATTAGTACTTCTAATGAAATATATAAACAATGACAACCTGAGCAAGCTCATAAACCAGTGTGAAGACGACGAACCCACGGTATAGGACATAAAAAATTAATGACTGCCGTTTTCGCTATATTTTTCAATATTTTACTCTCTCTGACTTGTTGATCCTAAAAGAATATATTCTAGAACTTTACGTAATCACGTCGCGTACCAAATTCTAGGTATGTACGCTTTTGAATTCGTAATTCACCATTAGTACTTTCTAACGAAATATATAAACAATGACCACCTGGGAGCAAGCTCATAAACCAGTGTGAAGACGACGAACCCCCGGTATAGGACATAGAAAATTAATGACTGCCGTTTTCGCTATATTTTTTTTAATATTTTACTCTCTCTGACTTTTGATCCTAAAAAAATATTCTAAACTTCTTGCGAAATCACGTCGCGTACCAAATTCTAAGGTATGTACGTTTTTGAATTCGAATTTTGCAAGGCATACCAAATGTGTTAGTCCTTACGGCCGCACCTTGATATGATGACGACGCAACTAAGCAAAAAGCAATACTATTTTCAAAATATAACAAAAGATTTAGGACAAACCGTTTCAGTCTACCTTTTGTAGAAACACTGAGTGGAAATCTGAGCACTTGTTTTAATAACGAACATTGTTTACTCTCCGCACCATGATTCAGGCGAAGAACCATGAAAAAGGAAATGATCAAAATTGTTAACTTTAATTTATACGCACCTTCGTACTCAGATCGAATATTGCCTAAAATAGCGCTTACCCAAGTGAACATCTTTCTTACACGAATAAACTGGCATAGACTGGGTGTTGAGGTATCTTCTTGACAAGATGTTGATCAATTCAATTTGAAAATAAGCATCACTCTTGCTAATTTATATATTCTGTTACATGTACAAAAACAACAATGTTATGCTCAATTCGACATGGCAGCTACCTAAATGTTTACTTTCTAACAGTCTTCGTGCGTGATCGTCATTGTTACGTCACGCGTCCCTGTGTATTTTGATTTTGTCCAGCCCAAAAACATAAAGTTACTGTTCGTGACATAAAAAATGAAATAACAAATTTCAATATGTTTCAGAAGTTATATATGCGTCAGGAACGCATAGGTTCTAAAAGCTCTCTCAAATACCTTTGAGCCTATTGAAAATAAAAATGCCGGAAAAGAATTTCTGAGCATCTTTCAGATTATTTGAGGGTGCATTTATTGATGATGTACATCTTGAAGGTGATCGATCCTTCATTTATGTTGTGAAACGTTCAGTGGGGAATTGAATAAGTTTTATTATCAATAAATGGTGACTTTAGGAGATTCACATGTCTCAAAATAGTAGGTTGACGGGCTAGTTTGTTGTTGAAAGACGTGCTAAAAGAGTAGCGCACAAAATACGGAATAAATCATTTTAGTCTCAATTTAGCGCGCGTCCTGTGTTTTGCTACTTCTGCGTCCCGTCGTTTACGCGCTACTCTTTTACCATGTCACATAATTGCTTGAGACCGATATGGGTGGAGGATACTCGAAAACACGCCAGCTGTTGAGTCTGTGGAAATGTGTTTTTTTTTTGTTTTGTTTTTGTGCATTTTGGCAGTGGGAAACATGGGCCGCGGGATATGCCAGAAAAGACTTTGTGCTCACAAGATAGATCTAAAGTCAAATAAACAAATGGGGTATGAAGTTTCTACCCACTTTGTGTTGTAGAATCTTCCCCACAAAGTGACAAGATAATAAGAGATAATGTTCAAAGTAATCTGATGCACGATGCCTTACTGCAAAACAGAAATTTATAGATATCCAATAAAATTCCTAACTACAGATGGATAGCGCAGAGGACAGACGAAGATTTTTATAGTGCTAACATAAATCCACATTTGGGCATTAGATTGTACCAACGCTATTAGAACAGTAAGTTGGGAAACTCACTCTTGAATCCTGGGTCGCTGGCGTCCAACGAGACCGAGCTAAACACGATAACAGCGCCATCCCTTCAGCGACGAGTTGAAACATGAAAGTTGCTTTATATGGCTACTGCCAGAGTCACTGAATGTTTCCGGCGGCTCAATCTTTTTTTCTTTACTGCGATTACCATGAGCTTCTAGAAGGCATTATTTTTGTCTAAAAACTAACGGAAAAAAATCATTTTAGGAACTTTTATTGCAAATTAGCACAAAATACCAGACGCGTGATGTTTTCCAATATATCCAGTTTACAAGGATTTGTGGCACAATTAATACTGTTTTTATACAACCATGTCTCATCGATGATTTCAGGTAGCGCGTCCCCATCAGGGCGCGTCCTAACTTCGCCAGTACTTCGTGGCGCGTCCGCTTGTGAGACTGGCGTTGGCATCCCTGAAACCCTTCTTCTGTATATGTTTCGGCGTCAAAATGGCCGATTAAAGGCAAAACATAACAGTCACAACGGACGCTATCGAATCTGATACTCCCGAACCAATAGAAGCAGTCGTGCTGTTCCCTCGAGTGGCCGCTGCGGGAGAAATGGAGGCGGTGCGATCGCCATAAGCGCGGTTCTCGAGTAGGGAGCGGTGTTACTTTTTTCAGAGCAGGCTCTACGGCAGTTTCCCGACTAAGCTGTTCTACTAACGTTGGCCTGTATGAACTCGAAATTCGGCGAAATACCACCTCGGCAGGCTAATGTTGCATTCGGTTTGACGTGCACTCGTTTTTGGCCTTTACATTACAACTCTGTGCTTTATCAGTTATGCTATCTATAATTTTATTTGGCTCCGATTTATCATCGCGAGACCGCTGTATATACAGCGCAACCTTGCAATTTGTACAACTACTTTTGCTAGTAGTTGGGAAGATCGCATTTCACCAGGAAACTGAACTGCTTAACATGGTTTGCAGGTGACGTCTTTGCACTATATGCTGGTGGTAGATACGATTTGTTTTTGGTGAGAACATGAAATCAGGTAGTGCAAAGTGCAATCTGCAGAAGGTTTGCGCTCAGTGCGAGCAGTGTTTTTAGAAACACAAATTATTCTTGCTTAGTCCAACGTCGTGAGGAACGGCGCGAGCGTCGGGCACCACAAAAACGCGCTTTCTGAAAAGAGCAGGTTTTGCAAAGATAGTGTTTTTGGGGCCCCCCTTTCTCGTATGTGCGCTAGATTCGTAGTAGAGGAAACTTTGCAACACCTCTCCGCTTTTCCTTTTTCGTTGCTTGTTTCTGAAATTTATTTTTGTTGCTCGTTTACAGTACTTCTCCATTGATTTGATTTTTTATTATCGGTGTGATTAAGTACTTAAAATATCCATTCACAGCAGTTCGTGCTGTCCTTTATCAGTTAGCTTATAACCGTGTCTGGTGATTTACACAACTAAACGCTAGTTTTGTGTTTGAGAGAATCTCTCCTGCTGTGCAATCGGTTCTAAGAAAGGGCTGCGCGTAATTGAGAAGGCATATTATACATTGCTTTTTAGTTGAACAGGCCGAGTCATTTATCTTAGTATGATAGTTGCAGTGGTATGAATGCAAATCCAGTGCGCACTTATGGTGCAAAAGTTATTTTTGCTGCTCAAAAGCGCTGCACCAAAATGACTCAAACCAGTCACGTCACAACTTAATGCTTCCGTTGAAGTACACGTTTTAAAGTTAACATTGAGCGAATGTGATGTGCTTTCGTAAATTACTGCATAAATGTTATTGAATTGCAATTTAGATATATTATTTCATGAAACCGAATTCATGACAATTACTCATTACATTTAAAATGTCAAAATTAACTAACAATGTGGTGTATATATTCGCGAGGCAATCTAATCATCATCAACCGACTCGGGGAGGGGGAGGGGGATATATCACGGTGTTCTGTTGAGGAGCCATATGTAAAAAGCCACCATGCTCTGTTCATAAACTGTTATTTGGATTCTGTGTCTCACCCGGCGTTACTTTGGCAGACATGTAACAGAATGAACCTAGGCAGCCTGCGTTAATAGTCGACTTTCGACGAGAGCACCTTGCATCAGAATGAGGAAGCGCATCTCTCAACGTCGTTACGACGTCATGGGTTCTGAATACATTTTAACTTGTCTTAGTAGTGAGTGTGTATGTGTGTCCCGCACGCCAATCCATCCAAAGCATTCCATAATCAGTCATTGCAAATCATAGCGCACGCATAATGCATGCGCGTCACAATGCTCAGGTTTACCAGAATGATCAAGACAAGACATTTTTTTAAACTCTCACTCGCGCAGAGAAGCTTTAGCGAACTCATCTTTGACGTCACTCCGCAGCGGTGGCAATTTTACGGCGTGACCTTTTGTTATTTACTCTTCGGTGCGTGTGCAATGCCATTGCCTCCTATATGGGGCTATGGCAGCGCCCACGGTCATCACGTGACCGTAAACTTGTGAATTTGTATGTAGAAGAATGGAGACTCTAATTCTTGATATTAAAGTATATCATGCAAATCGCCGGCTTATATCCTAGTTAAGCTTTTGAATGGCCCCCAGCCCCCTTTCCCGAATTTCAAAATTTTGTCCTTCCGTTCGTCCCTGAATTTCCCGCTAAATTGAGCAAATTGACGTCACGCGACGTATACTCCAATTCAGTGTCCCCAAACAAATAAATTGATGCAGTGATGTGATTGCTGCGGCGAACTGCGCCAAAGTGCTTATCCTGCTACATTTTGCCAGTGTTTGAGACATTTGGGCCAGCATTGTGCATAAGGTCAATATGACCTAAAAATACTTTGACTACAACAGCTCAGGCCCAGCTACACGGCTATACTGGTACTGCAGGCTTGTGCAAATTTTTAGAACTTTCCATTTTAGAGTGTACTGTTTTATTTCATATCTATCAAACACCCACAGTACTTTTAAGTTATATAATTTTCTCATGTGCAAGGTATGTTTTGTCAGGTTCAGGCGCGTTTGAACCGGAGGTTTCAAGAAAGGTGAGGCGACACGAATACGACATAAGCGGTGCGGCGGTCCGCTTCCGTCCGTTTTATTTGTTTGCCGTGTGGAAAAAATTGTTTTTTGTCATATTTCGCCTGGTGCTTTCTGGAGGCATTGATTATGCCCATTACGTGAGTCGAGACAGCCACTAAGAAGCTCTGTTGGCTGCCGGTCAATCGCTCAAGGCCTCCGCTGCTCTTCAGGTCCCGAGAACGGGAAAGAAAATAGCTGTGTTAGAAATCTTACCCAAGTAGATCCGAGCTACTCCGGCGGGACTTGTCACGCGATAACACGGATAGAGCGGCGCTGGACGCGGGAAGGTTTTCGAGCGCAAAGATATAAAACCCTTACCCTGGAGTACGAAAGAGTAAGTTTTGGAACACGTCGAAAGATACGAAGCTCCGGCAGAACAGATGGACAGCCTTAGCAGGTGACTTGTTACGTAAAGTCTGACGAGCATCGAGGTCGCCCAAAAGCGGACGAGGCGAAAAGGAAAATCGTGATGTTGGCTTGGTTGGCTTGGTGGCGTGCAAACAGACATCGGACTGCCGGACCAATGGACGCTTTAACTTCATCGATTTTCGCCGGGGAAGTGACGCGTCACAATTTCTGCTGTGTCCTGTTTGTACAGGCATTTAACGAGCTTCGTTAGGTGTGCTTCTCACAGTGCACTGGTATACTGCAGTAAAGCGACAGCCGCAAAATGCAGGCTGTCGTACTGTAACCGGTACTGAACCGTAATCTTTATTGAACAGCTTATTTGCCCTAACATGAACAGAACCCAAACCGAAATGTTCGGTGCAATTTTTGAGCTAAACCTGAACCGGAGCAAAAACAAAAGAACCGTTCCGAACTGATTCGCCAAACGTTTCGGGCGCGCATTTGAGCTGCTATTCCGTATGCTGTGCTTCGGAAATGTTGAGAGGCTTATCGCTGCAGGGTAAGGTGTTTATAGTGATGCATGTTGTAAGTGTATTTTACAAAGACGAAGCCAAATAACCGCTCTTACTGACTCACAAAATCGGCCTGATCCGCTCGAAGTCATCGAGCCCACGCGCCCGACAAAAAGCCGCCGCCACGAGCCAACGGGATGACGCACCGAGCCGCCGCGGAAACAACGACGCAGCATCAAAATCGGGTTTACCTTGGTTGATTGAACGTCGCTTCATCGAGACATATTTACATATGGTAAAGAACGGGCTTATTTGATCGAAGCTCAGTTTAGAGAAAGCGGAGCCTCAGTTTAGAGAAATGCCGTTTTTTTCAAAAAGGGGACGTTGCTGGAAACAAGCCCCCCCCCCCCCTAAATTGCGCCTGTATCAATGGGGCGCGTGTTAACACCCCCCCCTCTCCCTTGGCCCATCGGTTAACGCCGTTTGGTGTCGACAGCGTGCGGCGGCTCATTACAAAAATGTTAACCAACATGGCCCACCCATACACGCCGCTGCACTGCGGCTGAATCCGCTGAAAGGAGGCTCATCACCGCTTTCTATAAGCTCAGCTTCTCTGTGAGGCGATTGTGATAATCTGGGGTCAGTAAAACGGCCCTCGGTAACACCAGCTTTTCTAAATCGCATGCAACCGATATACTTCACCCAACCCCTGCGCGCGCCCGTCGGCAGGGAAAGACTTCGAAAATTCTACGATCTACACCACGCGGCACCCCCGCGAGAGAGGGAGAGGGCGGGAAACGCCGGTCAACAAGAGCAAGAAAAGGGCCACACAGAGCGGAGATTCCATCATCCGACCCGGGCAGTGTCGCCATGACGAACGGTGGAAGACGGAGAACGTGCTAGGGTTCTAGCATGGAACACCTCAGGCTTTTCACGAATGTTCGCATGCATTCGGCGTGCCTCGTCTCGCATTGCGGAGAGAGAAACCGTTGCCGAATGAACGCTGTGCCGGTGCGGGGCTTTCGCCTTTTTCCCCGCCGCCAAATTATAAAGGTCCTTTTCGGGGTTAAAGTGCATCCTATCCTGCGAATGAACGCGACTAAGCCCAGACATTCCAGATGATATCCCTTTGCCTCCGGTTATTTCACGCAGCCAAGGGAGAGCGTACAGATCAGTAAAATTAATATTGCCTTTGCGTGTAACTGTTAGGGACAGGCACTCGTCTATGCTTGCAGTAGATATATTTATGTTGGCCTTTGATGAAAAAAACAACAACAGAAAAACAATAAATGAACACTTATTTTATACCGGAGTAATCCACTTCATGGCAGTAGATGTGTACAAATATTCGTTTGAATTTTCCCCTTTTCCTTGAACCGTTATATGAACCCGTATGAACCGGTCTACATCGGTTTGAACAGTTAATTTTTCCACTCCGAAGCTGAACGTGAACCTTACCAAAATATTTAAATCAGAGCCTGAACCGAACCGAAAATAATTTCGGTTCGGTTCAGCAAATTGGTCATCGCGATTTTGCTTATCTTGTTTCGCCGCAGAGCGCCTCTATGCTGAGGGGGAACCACCCTTTCGAATTCTGATGCAGCACACGAGTTCTGAATAAAGCCGTGCATATTTACATATATATCAAGGGCCCGCAATTTTCTGCCGATAAACCTCTTTTCAATTCCAGATATAGAAAATAATCATCGAGTATGACTTAAAATATTTGTATGGACTGCTCTAAGTTAATATTTTTTATGTCAACTCTGTTTTGTTAATACTTTTACACGGCTGCATGACCGTTCTGTTGGCGCAGCCAATAGTTACATCAAAACTAAATTAGCTGGAGCAGCACACGGAAACTTTGAAACAACCTTATGGAGTTCAATGGGATTGTTTTTTGGACGGCATATTTACCATTCACATACCGATTTTAGAGCGCAGTCTCTAAGGTGTCCGTTTCCGCGTTGAGAGGCGTAGCCGTCGCGTCGCCGTCGTGACGTCAATTGACGTCGCCGCGGGACGTCAATTGTCCCGCTAAATCGAGCGGAGAAGCTGAATTTCTTCATGGGTGATGTGAGACAAAATCATGTGTCGTCATCTTCACTCCTAAATTTAGCGGGGAAACGGAAGCAGGGAAGCTGGAGGGGAGGGGAGGAGGGGAGGATAAGGAAAGAACGAGGAGGAGGAGAGGAGGAGGAGCAAAAAAGAGACAAGGTGACGGGAAAAGTAGGGAGGGTACGGAGGAGGAGGAGCGGCATATTCTCCCTTCCGTACCCCCCCCTCCTCAAGAGCTGGGCTCTAGTTTCGTATAACAGAGATTTGTGAACGTCCTTCATTTTTGTTGTAATTCTACATATCAAATCTTATTATTGTTCATTATTAAAATGAAAAAGCTTTGTTTTCTATCTGATTTAGAAACTGTGAGAATTGGAACAAAATATAAATTCGGGGAATCCAAAATATTATATATTAGAATAATTTTTGCAGAATATACTGTTTGCTTTACTCTTGGTTTTCTACAGAAAAAAACTATGCACTGCAGTCCATTCTGTACTTCATCATCACCATCTTGTGGCAGTGTTACGTGCCTCTACGCACAACTAATCAGCTTGTTGTGTGTTCGCAGGAATCAAACCTGCCGTGCAACTGATGCAAACTAAAGGTTTCACAAAACTTTAAAAATCAAAGTAGACTTTTTTCTTTGTCTTGCCAAAACACGGATTTTAAGACATCTACAGTGGTATAAATAAAAAAGCCGTGCGTGCTTATGTTACAAGTTAATTTTGCTGCTTCAGGAATGAACTTTTAGCTGCTTCAAAATGTGCTCAAAAATGACTTCGACCAATCACGAAACTGTTGATGTCATGTGACCTGTCACGAGCCTTATGCACCAATCCAGTTTCCCCGCTAAATATAGTGGGAGAATCGTTGTCACTTACATATTGCCACGCCCGTAGTTAGCCAAGTAGGCAGCGCGCCCGTGGCCGAACGGTTATCGTGCTTGGCTCCCACGCAAAGAGCCGAGGTTCGATGCCTGACGGGGGATATACATTTTTCTTGTTTCTGTTGATTTCGCATTCTGGTGAATTCGAGAACCCTGTTGCTTGTTCGAAGTCAAATTTTTCTTCGCGCCGAATTTTCTATGCTGATTGGTCCAAAAACTCACGCGTGTAAAGAAGGGGCTGCAAGGGGCGGGTCGTCTCGCCACAGCGTGTAAAGAAGGGGCTGCGAGCGGGGAGCCGGAGTCAGTCTCGCCACAGCGTTCGATCCTGCTGTTTCACCGACATCGACACCTGCGACGCTAACCTCCTTCTCTTTTCTTTCGAGTACAACTTCGCCCCATTAAACGTTTAGTTTCTCTAGTTATTCGCCGCGTCATGATTTGTCTTCCGTGACATTTTGGTGGGGGAGCTCGGTATTGCATTCTATGCCCGTAAAGCGTACCCTCCTAAGAACGCCTGGTCAAGTGAGGTGCTCAGCCCTGCGAGCTACTCTTCGCCGAAGACGTCGAAGCCCGAACAAGCCGCCGTTTCAGAAGGGCCACCCCGGAATTCGGACTCCTGCCACAGAGGCTAAAGAAGAAGACCGCGACGTTGACCAATCTACCCGTGGTTGTCCTACCCGTCGCTGCACGTACGCCCACATCCTTCCATGGTGAGCCTTATGAAAACGTCGAGGACTGGCTACAGCAGTACGAGCGAGTCGCCCAGCACAACCGATGCACGCAGGAACAGCACCTGCATAATCTTTATTTCGCGCATGAAAGAACGGCAGGCTCTTGTTCGAGAATCGCGAGACTTCGTTGACCTCGTGGACCGCTTGTAAGAATGCACAGAGACAGACATTTTCCAACCAATATCAACGTTAAATGGCCGAGGAAATTTTCGAATGAGGATCCAGGGCGCAAACGAGACGATCGCCAGTTTTGTTGAGGGTGTTCTACGCTTGATTGCTCACTCCGACCCTCAAGCCACCAACAAAAAGAAGCTGCGGATTCTCAAGCGAGGTGTAAAGGATGACATCTTCGGTGGACTTGTTCGCAACCCCCATCTACCATCGATGATTTCGTCATAGAAGCCACGAACATGAAACATGCCCTCCTCGCAAGTGCCAGTCACTACCATCAGCAATCATGTATCGCTGCTTTTAATGCACTGGGGTACGACATCAGCCCTAACATCCCCGGGCATTCGCGACATCATGCGCGAAGTCATTCGGGAGGCGCTCCGCAAGATGCTCCCCGCTGCGGATTGCCAGTCTTCACTTTCGCTCCCCGACGTCGTCCGAGAGAAGGTTCACCGGGTCTCCAACCTCAAGTTCCCATCAACCCGACGACGCAAGAGGAACCGACATTGAGCTATGCTGCCATGGTCCGCCGACCGCCACAAGCTAACCGCCGAGCCACGTCGCCCCCCGATCAGAACCCTCCGATGCCGCAGTATCCTCGACGCCAGGAAGGACAAGTCTAGTATGTCCGCCTGAAGAGACCCTCGCCGGGGAACACCGACGTGTGGAGGACGGCCGTTCGACGCCCGTTCTGCCACCACTGCGAGAAAGCCAACCATATCCACCGCCTTTGTCGCAACCGGCAAATAAGGCTGCGCGGCTTCCACCTAAGCAGCCCACGCCCATGCTACGGTGAGCGGCCAGAGAAGATTGAAGAGTAACTTCGACGATCTCAGTCTCCTCCACCTGCACCTCGCCGCGGGTCTCTATCGCCGTTACCACGACGTTCAGGTTCGCCGATACACCGACCCCGTCGTGAGAGCCTGTCGCTATTGTATCGCCGGGAAAACTGGGCGCGGCAACTCTCGGTGGAGAAGTTGCCGCTGACGGACGACGTAAAGAGCCTTCACGAACCCCGGAGCGCTCCCACTCTCCCGACGCCACGCATCGTAACGACGCTACTGCAAAGGCGCCCAACAACTTAAACGTTGTTACCGACGGCCACGACGTCTCGGCACTCGTGGACACCTGAGCAGACTACTCAGTCTTCAGTAGGAGGCTCTCTCGCCGCCTTCGAGTAGGAACGACGCCGTGGGAGGGGCCGCAGATACGAACCGCTGGAGGAAACCTCATCAGGCCTGTCGGAAGGTGCACTTCACGCGTCGAAATTTACGTCGAGATGTGTCTTGTGAAATTAGTCGTTCTAAAAGACTGTGCCAGAGACGTCATTCTCGGCATGGACGTCCTGTGTGAATACGGCGCCGTCATCGACCTTGGAAAAACAGATTGACGCTGCGGACACCTGTTCCGCTTTCAAAGAAACCCCAAACAGCGTCAGCCGCCATACGAGTCGCAGCCTACCACGTGAACCTGCCGCAGCGATCAAGTGTTGTTTTACCCTTTGTGACCGATGCAGCTACCTGCGGCGAAGTTGTTTTGGAAGGCAACCTTCAATTGCTTCTGCGTAGAGGAATAGGAGTCTCAAGAGGAGTAGCTGAACTTCATGATAGGGGGACTAGGGTTTCGTGACAAACTTCCGAGAAAAAACGCCAACACCTCACGAAAGGTGGACCTCAGGGGCCACGTCGAGGAACACCGGAACTCCGCCGAAATCTCCGCGATTACTGAAGAATCTTAGCCAGATAAGCAAAACACTGCATCGCCAGCGCAGCTTGATATTGACCTTAAGCTTCCGGGCCCAAAACGACGGCAGCCGATTAACCTTATCGCCGAATACCGCGACTGCTTTGTGACGTCATCGGAGGTGCGCCAAACCGCCGTTGCAAAGCACCTCATTGTTACCAAGGACGACGCTCTCCTGTGCATCGATCACTGTACAGAGTCTCCCTAAGAGGAAGAGATGTAATCCAGGAGCAAGTTCAAGACATGCTGAACGACGACATAATCCAGCCTTCAAGCAGTCCATGGGCCTCTCAAGTCATGCTGGTTAAGAAGAAGGACGGAACGCTTAGGTTCGTGCGTTGACTACCGGCACCTGAACGCGGAGACGAAGAAAAACATCTATCCACTCACCGCATCGACGACACTCTAGACCTGCTGCGCCCCCTCTCGATATGTTTTATTAACGGACCTGAAGAGCGGCTACTGGCAGATCGAAGTCGACGAATGGGACCGAGAGAAGACGGCCTTCGTCACGCCGGATGGACTGTACGAGTTCAAAGTGATACCCTTCGGACTATGCACGGCGCCAGCAACTTTCCAGCGTGTCATGAACACCATACAGGCAGGACTGAAGTAGCAGAGTTGTCTCCCCTAGTGAAAAAGCTATTTGTAAGATAAATTTCTTGTGTCCAATAAATACATATGAATCATACAAGATATATAATAACACATAAGAACCATATATAGTATTTAGAAAATTGGAAACAGCGCGCAAAAAAGACGAAGACAACGAGAGAAGTGCACAGGACAAGCGCTGACTATCAACTGAAGTTTTATTAAAAACGGCTCAAAACAAGAAAACACCACACAGCCAACCAACAGCCGAAACAACCAATGGCGTGTCGCTTACCATGCATCTATAAAATCGATCTCTTTTTGTGCAGATAGACCGAAGGCTGTGCACTTCTCTCGTTGTCTTCGTCTTTTTTGCGCGCTGTTTCCATATTTTCTAAGTCATGAACCAACTCGCTTGCATCGCCACCTTAATATATGGATATAATACTATATAAGAACTATATAAGATATATAAGAACATTGAAGAACCATATAAGAAACCTTTCACAAGTTTCTTATCTGGGTCTTATATGTTCTCATATATCCTATGTACTTCTTATATAGTTATTATATTGTTCTATATTTGTTCATATATATTTTGTATGATTCATATGTGTTTATTGGACACACAAATTTATCATAGAAATGAGATTTTTCAATAGGGTTGTCTACCTTGAGGACGTCGAAGTGTTTTTAATTAACTTCGACGAGCACTTGCGACGACTCCGATGTGTTCTCCTAGCCACACAGACCGCCGGACTCCCCCTCAAGCCGTCAAAGCGCCGGTTCGCCTATGTTGAATTGAAGTTCCTAGGTCTTATGGTTAGTAACGAAGGTGTCCACCCAGACCCCGAGGAGACTCGCGCAGTCGCGGCATTTTGAGCGCCGACAGACAAGAAGGCCGTGCGAAGATTTTTTTGACATTGTACCTACTATCGATGCTTCGTTCGAGATTTCGCAAGAATCCTGCACCGATCTACAAACCTCACTAAGGGCGCCGAGAAGTTTGAATGAGCCGAGAGCAGCAGCAGGCATTCGACGAGCTAAAACAAAGACTCCAGACTCCTCCTTTTTTTAACGTTTTGATTAGGATCCGGAAACGTAGATTCACACGGATGGTAGTAACGCAGGACTTGGAGCGGTACTGGTTCAAGTTTATGAAGGCACCGAGCAAGTCATCGCTTACGGAAGTCGAATACTGTCCATCGCGGAGATAAATAACTCCACGACTGAAAAGTAATGTCTGGCGGTCGTCTGGGCAATCAAGTAGTTCCGCCGGTAATTGTACGGGAGCCCGTTCCGTGTAGTCACACACCAACACTCGTTCTCCTGGCTTGCGAACCTCAAGGACCCTTCAGAACGCCTCGCTTGATGGAGTCTGCGACTACAACAGTTCAACATGACTGTGGTCTACAGGTCAGGCCGCAAGCACAGCGACGCCAACTGCCTGTCCAGGGCCCCGGTCGAGACAACATACGGCAGCAGCGACGACAATGACGTCGAGTGTTTCCTAGGTGCACTGAACACCAACGTCATGGCACGACGTCAGCGATGCGATCTTGAACTGCGCGCCCTAATAGAGCACCTGGAAGTGCACGGGGGTTCCATACCACGTGTTTCTCATGATCCCTACCGACCTTCACCATTCGAGAAGGTGTACTCTACAAAATGAACTTCGGGACCACTCGCCGTGGCTGCTGGTAATGCCGACTGACATTCGAGAGATCTTTAAAGTCGTCACGACAACCCGACCTCCGGACACCTTGGTTACAGCCGGACACTGGCCCGGATTCGTGTAAAGAATCACTGGTCCCAAGCTCCCCAAAACCGTCCACCTATACAATCGGAGCATGCCACGAGTGTCAGTGGCGCAAGAAACCAAACACAAAGCCGACACGTGTCGCGGCCACTTCCTCCTCCAAATGTTCCGTTCCAGCAGATTGGAATAGATATACTTGGTGCTATTCAGGTGTCGAACCTGGGAAACCGCTGGAGCATCGTCCCCACAGATTATCTCACACGGTACGTAGAAACGAATGTCCTTTCCTTCAGTGACTGCTGTTGAAGTCGCCAAGTTTTTCTTTGAGTCCGTCATCTACAGGCACGGCGCTCGCGAAGTTTTGATTACAGATCGTGGGTCATGGTTCATGGCACAGCTGGTGCAAGAGACCCATTGTCTCGGCTACACTCAACCACCGGCAAATCAAAGCGTACCTTTCTAGGACTAACGGGCTGACAGTTAGCCTCAAACAAGACCATCACCGACGTGGTGTAAATTTACGTCGACGCAAAGACAGGACGTGTGACGAGGTCACTGCGTATGTGACGTTCGCCTGCATACTGTATTGCAAGAGATCACTGGTGTTACACCATTCCATCTGGTGCATGGTACACAAGGTGACCACGATGCTTGACGCCGTGCTACCTCACGAGCACGCTGGCGACGGAAATGACGAACCCAGGTGGTTGCGCAACGAGCAAAATAAGTCTACCAGCTCGCCCGAGTCCGGACACAAGACCAGAAACGTGTCGATGCTGGCTGCTACTAACCTTCGTCGTCTGGACGTTCACTTCCAGCCCGGAGACCGGGTGTAGGTGAGACACCCATACGACGTCTGGCTTCAGCGAGAAGCTTTTAAAGCGCCGCTTTGGGCAATACGAGATCCTTCGATGCCTGGGAGATCTCAACTACGAAGTGGTGCGGACGAACTCATGCAACATCGCGACGCCGACCGCGGCCCGAGGTGGTTCAAGTCGTTCGACTCAAGCGACTTACGCTCGATAATAGTGTAGATTTTCTGTGTCATAAATGACTCTTTTGTTTATCATTATTTTATTATTTTTGTTTTGTTTTGTGTTGCATCGTGGCAATGCACTTTTTTAAGGAAATATTAATGCTACGCGCGCAGATGGCCAAGTTGGCAGCGCGCCCATGGCCGAACTGTTATTGTGCTTGGCTTCACGCAGAGAGCCGAGGTGCGATGCAAGGCTTGGGATATACCTTTTTGTTGTTTCTATGGATGTCGCGTTCTGGTAAATTCGAGAGCCCTGTTGTTTGTTCGAGGTCAGAATATTCTACGCGCCGAATGTTTTTACACCGGTTGTTCCAGAATCCCACACATATACAAAAGCGGCTCCACGTGGCTCAAGCCGGAGTCAGTCTCGCCCCAGCGCTTGATCCTACTGTTTCGCCGACATCGACGCCTGCGATACTATCCTTGTTCTATTTTGTTTTGGGCACAAGTTCGCCGCATTAGACGTTTACTTTCTCTACGTTCTTCGCCGCCTCATCATTTGTCACGGATATATACACAGATTCAGTTTTCCTGTTCAATATGGTGAAACCTCGTGTCACGTGGCATAAGCTACTGCCGTGGTTTCCCCGCTAAATTTATAGAATTTAGCTTCTTTATTTTCCAAAACGACTGTTTAACATCTTAAACAGTCTAGTAAATTGGTTTTTGAAATACTGCGTTTCATGCATTATACATTTCTGGAGGCAAAGGTCGCTGCCTATTTTTTTTTCTTTACATTCCGACAGTGACAGTTGCTCAGCAGTCCAAACACAAGAAGCAAAACGCCACTGATACCTCAGCCTTATGCATGCTTCTGCTGCACACCTGCTCAAAGTTTGATAATATGCTGCTTTAAAAACAAAATGTTTCAAAGGCTTTTGTGATCAGAATTGCAACACTCTGAAGTGTTATATGTTGATATGGTGTTTTCAGGCGTGCTTTATGGCTTGTGTTTCTTTTTGTGCCTCATCGCGTTCACTTGAGTGGTAGTGCCATGTGCCTCTGTTTTGAGACCACGCTCTCTAGTACTCACTCTGTAATGAACGTGTCTGCACATCCGAATACCTACTTTTATTCATGAATCATGACATCTTGGAATATTGGTGGTACAGTTTGTTTCCGGTGACATAAGGCTGCTTCCGCAGTGGCCCAAATATCAGAGTGCATGCATGCGCGGCAAGCTGGTTAGCTGCCCTGCAGTCGGCATATAATGGCACTTCTTATTCCGACCGTCACTTTTGCCAAGATGATTCTTATAACCCTGCTCTTGGCTGTTGCGACGCTAACGTTGGAAGCGAAAGGTAATGACGGATTTTCAGCGATGTTAAATCGGAAACGAAATAGAAAGCAACCTGAGACCTTTATCGCGTTTTATTGGTGCTACATTTGGTTTTCTCTAGTTGTAATTTTCGGAATATTATTACTCTGTTCTTGATTCTTTGCCGAATAATTTAACAAGCATCAGATCAGCTTAATTTATCTCTACCCGATGAGTGTAACCCGATTACATGGGTTTTTCTTTTGTTTTATTTTAAAGTACATGATACGCGTGTCATACTTGAATATTCTGGACGTAATTGTCATGCTTGTGTCTCGGGAATGTTATTGTTTCTTATTCATGTGTAAAGTTATACCAAGAAGTTGCAGGGTCAGTACCTTAAATACGAGTACCCTATGAGTACGCACGTACTAACATGTGTCACACATTCTTATTTTGTGAAACTAAGTGTGAGCAAATGTGACAGCAAAGGTAAAATTACATAACTCCCGCCTTGTTATCACAAACCTATGACACAGACGAAGGAAAGAGCAGAAACCAGACATAATTACTAAAGTTAAATACACCTGCAATGACATGAGGAGCACCGATCAGCAATTTGCTTTTCATCTGTAGACGCTAGAGTGAACCTAAAATTTAGTGCGGCAATCAGCACTTGTAGTGATTTTTTTTATTACAAACGAAGGTACCACAGGGTGGGGCAAACTATTGTTGTGTTCGCCATTCTCCCGATTAATTCCTGTTGTTATCATAGGCGATTATGTAATCTGATTGTCTACACACTTATCAAAAGATAAGTTGAGCTGGCCACGCGATGAACTATCAAAAACTATTATCGACTGCAAAAATACGGTTGTTCGAGATTAGGGCGACGAAGATGATCTCTAGTGGGAGACAGAGCATACTTCTGTATTATGTTTTCGCTGAACATTACAATACTACTGATTTGAGTCCATGGCTAAGATTGGGGTGAAGGGATATATTATTAACCGCTAAAAATATTCGATCTATCCGCGGCTTATGAAACATGTTACGAAAGAAAGATGATCTCTTCACAGTGTCTCTTTCTGTGTGACACAGTGCGCGATTCCATACGCTAGAACTTCAGGAGTGAAGAAATGGTAGCGGAAGAGCAGTCATAAATGATGATTTTAGCGTATTATGGAGAACGATCTAATGGGGGTTTCTGACAGCATACCGGAGGGACCGGTAGCCGAGTGGGCTAACGCACACCTGCTCGGAGCCTGTGGGGCGAAAGCTCGCGTTGCAGAACCCACGGATCCTGGGTTCAATCCCCGCCCCTGCTCGTTTTGATCTGGGTGAGCATCGTACCGGCGTGCGGTCGTGTATCACTATTGCGTGGTGCACGTCAAAGACCCTGAGCTAGCGGTTGTACATACTGCACTGGCTAAATGTCTCATCTACTGCTGGGAGACTCGTCGCCCGTTGAGGCAGACCAAGTTCTAGGCTGCATAAACATACACAACCCAATTATTATTATTGAAAGCATACCGATTGTTTTGCGAAAAAAATAGACGCACCGACGTTTTTAGAGTTTGGGATGTGCACCCAGCGTGCGTCGCAGTGAGATATACATTTAGGTGAAGTATGCACTTGAAACTTAAACTGATGTTAAATAATTAATAGGTATAGGCCACTTCAATATTTTATTTTTGTTTTAAATAGCTGAAACTCTAGATGACACACTTGGCCCGAGCCTTAACAAAGGTGGACGAATACTTGAAGGACGAAATGCCACTGAAGGGGAATTTCCCTGGATGGTAAGCATACTTAAACATGTATCGGACGTTGGTTTTACGCGGTTTCAATCATCTGCCGGTCCGATCAGAGGTTTCAATGATTGCTTTATTTTTAGAGTCTTAAATACAATATACGTTCGCTTCTTCCTACCAATGGCTGCTTTGTGTCGAAGGGGGAAGAGGCTGACCGACGATGTGTATACAAAACGAAAAAAACAACAACGCTGAATGGGTAGAAGTGAATTAATTATTCTGTTCAACCTGCTTGGCAAATACAAAATGAAGAACAGAATTAGATCACCGACAACCTCCATATCTTCTTTATTGTTTCATTTATTTTTGTCGAGACTTATGAGAGACGGAGTATGTGTAACTGCGTGCTGCCCCTGGAATACACAGAAATCACGTTCATACATCTTAAATACATTAATATGTCTACCTATCTCGTAGGAAAAGGCGATAAGGGAAAAATACCTATTTAGTCACTGGCAGGTTAAAGCCCTCAGAGTGAGATGTCTTCACGGTTCTTGCATTGTGATTTGTTCTTAAGCTCCTTGGAGAGGTAATAAGATGCTCGTCACTACCGTGTCCTGCGTTTCTCAGGCATAAGAATCTTAATGCAGGGCGAGTCTTATCTTATCGCTCCACGGCCGATGATGGCTTTTTATTTAGTAATGTTAGGAGATAAAAAAGCCAAATAACGAAGCAAGAACCGTGATGATACCAAGCAACGCCCTGCGTTTTTTTGAGCTGTCGGAAACTGTATTTTTGTTATCTCTCAAAGCACGAATACATCGCGTAGGGCTGCAGAAAAGCAACATCTCAGTCGACCTAATGCGACAGAAATTTCAGTTCTGACTCGTCTGGCATTTTATAAAGGCGTATGCCAAATAAGTCGTGCCTCGTTAATACGAAACACTGTTAATACGAATACCACGCTGTATAGACATCTTTATTGAGGACGAACTGGGCACACCCGTACTTGTTTGACTTGTTATTACGAGCAACTCACATGATGGACACTTTTGTTTGGGGGGGGGGGGAGATGCTTATAGTAACGAGACTCTTACCCGGAACTGTTCCACTGCAGGTGTCTATCCAGTGGAAGGGCTCCAGGCAGCATTTTTGTGGGGGATCTATCATCGAACCGGACATCGTTGTGACCGCTGCGCATTGTCTACGAGGGTTCGTATACGCTCTGCTTGATGACAAATTTGTCATGAGCAGTGCACTTTCCTTTGCAGGGAAGAACCAGGGGGTATAGAAGTCCAGGCTGGACTCTTGGACCTCAATAACCCGCCCAAATACAGCCAACGGCGCGATGTAAGTATCACACCGTTAAAAATGACGGCATTTGTTTTAGAGCGCATCTCTTAGACGCCCGTTTCTGGCTTAAGCGGCGTCGGCGTCGGCGTAGGCGTCGGCGTCGCCGTCACCGTCGCCGTCGCCGTCGGCGTAACCGCGCGGTGTATCATGGGTAAATTTTCCCGAAGGAACCCGAGGTCCTCCCGAAGCACCTCGGAAGGACCTCGAGAGGACCTCGGGTTCCTTCGGGAGGACCTTGGGCACCTTCGGTGACGTCAGGGAGGGGAGTCACGTGACCCCCCCCCGAGGTCCCCCGAGAACCTCGGGAGGACATCGGGTTCCTTCGGGAGGACCTCGGGAGGGCCTCGGGAAGACCTCGGGGAGGGGGGTCGCTTGACCCCCTCCCCGAGGTCATGTGACTTCCCGAGGCCACGTGACCCACCCAAGAGGTCATGTGGCCCCCTCCCGAGGTCACGTGGCCCCCACGAGATCACGTGACCCCCCCCCCGAATGATTCCCCCCTCACTACCCTTCCCTACTCCTCCTCAAGAGGTGAGCTCCAATTCGGCGTTACAGGGAGTTGTACACGGCTTTCACTTTTTAGAGTGTTCATTAAGTTTTGAGGTTTTGTAGAGTCTAGATATATTGTACGAGTAAGAGTTCAAAAGCCGGTCTGTTCACCAACAAATTAAGTTATGGGTACTCTACACTCGTTGTCACATGAAGAAGAAAGGAAGGTTTGAGCAGTATTAATGCGCTGCTCGAAGCAGTTCTCACAATATTTGGTCGTATAAGGAAGAAATTATGTTTTTAGCGTTTGAAGCGCGTACGTCTTAAAGAAATGCGATAAAGCTAATCTAAGATGCCCGACAAACATCTTAATTCAACACGTGACTAGGTAAATTAGTAACGTCCAACAAAAGCCTGCAGTTTTTATGTTTTTTTTTTACTACGGTTCTAGAGATGAAAGTGAATGCAGGTGCAAAGACATCTCGGACAGGAGTGTATGATAACAGCCGATATTTTATATATACCGCGACTAAAGATTAATCGAGCAATGATTAAACTAGTAACTTCTATTGAGAACACAAGACATATTCGGAAAAACTCTGCTTGTAAGTTTAGAAAGAGTTATATACGTAAAGACAGGGGACGGGACAACACATATCTACGTATATAACTCTTTCTAAACTTACATCATTACCAACGCGCCCACTAACAATTATATCTCTGCTTAATTCGTCCCTCTTGTCTGAGGTTAGCGACTGGTGTGGGCTGGCGTGTTCTTATCCAGCGATGTTGTTTCTAGCAATCAGATATGTACACATCGCGACACTGTCAGCGCGAGCACGACATCGGCGCATTTTCGCATTTTACTTTTAAATAGCATTTGCTAGCACAAAATGCTTTCGCTCAAATTAAAGAACTGAATGAGCTCTTTCCGTAGCAATAATAACTTGGATGACATCCCTTGGTTTCAAAAAGAAAAACTGGAAAAACCGGCGATCGCTTGTTCGCTCTAACAGTGTCGCGCTCTGTACGTAACGCGCCACTAGTAACAAGTTACTCTGACTTGGTTACTTTTTTGGTAACGAGTAATTAATTTATTTACTGTTCAGGAAAAAAGGTGCAACGTACTTAGCCACATTTAAGGCCAAGTAACGAGTAACGATATTTCGTTGCATTTGACGAGTAAGCTGTAAAACAAGATTTAAACAGTGTACCTTTAATTCTAACCTGAATATGCGACTATTCTGACAAAGGCAGATTGGAAATAAAAAAAACAAAAACAGCTGAACTATATGATTTATCGCTGAACACGTCAGTCGAACTCTTCAGCTTGAAATGTCCTTCACCCAGTGAGCAGAATAAAAACCTTATTGTTAGTTCAACCTTCAGGAATCGTGTACAGATTCAATGTAAACTCAGACGTCGCCACATGCGGGAAGCCACAGAGCCCATAGCCAGCTTCTAACTTTTGAAGCAGAGAGAACAAAAAGGATAGGAGAATCCAAGATTCACTCGCTATTGCTGAAGCACAACGCCGTTGTTCATTCGAGCGCTTCAGAAGCCCGATGCTTCAGCGTCGCCGGAGATGCATTATCAAAGAAACGGGGAAACAAAACTGATTATAACTTCGAAAGGCAGCTACTGCAGCTACTGCAGCGTCTAGTGAAAAGAAAACAAACCAGGAAACAAAAGCAGTTGTGTATGTGGACGTCAAAGTAACGAGAAAAGTAACTCACTATTTTTGAGGTAAAGTAACACGTTCCTCTTGACAATCGGTAACGAGTACCGTGTTTAGTTACTTTCTGAGCGAGTAACGAGTAACGGTATTTATTTACTTTTGGAGGTAACGTGGATATGTCTGCTAGCGATATGTTACTACGTTTATTATCGGCACTTGCAGAGGCTCGAAATACATCTTTTTATGAACGAAGGAATCAATTAAGGCTCTAATGCGAAATAAAGTGGTGTAAAACATAAATCAACAGTTTTCGTCATTTTCCGCAGGTGCAAAAATTTGTCGTTCACGAGTCGCATGCAGGAGAGGCCAACGATATAGCACTGCTCAAGTTGGAAGTCCCTTTTAACTTTACTGAGAGCCCGGGGTACATCGGCACTGTCTCTCTTCCCACCGAGGATCGCTTGTTGGAAAACGTATTAGTCACCGGCTGAGGAGCCACAAGGCATGGTAATAAAGGCCTGAGTATTTACAGCTGTTGGATCGGTGCCCATTGAAACTGTGCTGAGGTCAGTTTTAGCACCTTCAGAACTAACCGTTAATGATTTTTGGTTTTTTTGCTTAAGACGCGGTTGAGGGTTTACGCTTTACAGATTTATTAAAGGAATCATGAAACCATTTTACTACTTTTGCCAAATACTACTTAGAATTACTCCGCACCGTTAATAACTGAATAAACTTGCCTTAGCTTTTTCTTTAGGCAATTGTAGCCGCCAAAATAATTAGAAGAATATGAGCGTCGTTTATCCCCTCTAGGGTGCCTTCATGTGCGCTTTGCTTGGGGTGATGACATCTGGCCATTTTGTTTCTAACGTTTATTTTTATTTTTTTGTTCTCAAGCGCGTGAAAAAGCGTGTCCCTGCACGCGCTCGTGGCGTTGACTGTGCTACAGCGACATTTTGTTTCCTGCGATTTCTTTGTATTTTTCCTGTGAGCGCGCGCTCGTCGGCATCGGGTACCACAAACGATGGCATCACCCTAAACAGAGGGACATCGAGGCACTCTGATCCCCTCAACTCGGAGCCAGAACAAGCCGCCACGTGGCCGGGTGCCTATCCTATGCCGCCAAGGTTAATCGCAGCCACGCTAAGGTTGGCAAGTAAAAAACGCGTGCTCAGCTCGAGTTGTTAGAGTTCGGTTATTCTCATCACCGCGGTGGTTGGCTACGAGCCACAACGCGAGTGTCTGCTAGTATTGGTATAGTTACGAACCTAAGTAGAGTGCTCATGCAGTTCTCGTGGCCAATCCATGAGCCGCGTTTACTGTCGTCATGCTGGTGGTTTCGATCCCACTATTACGTGATCAAGCTTTGCAAAGGCAAGGCTGAAAGAAATAGTCCCTTTCATACTCGCAATGTTCACTGCATCAGAGATGCTTCTGAATAAGTGGCGAGTTAGTGCCAGTATTTGTAGGCCTGCAGCTGAGGACCAGTACAGCATCAACAAACTGTATGGACATTCCCAACCTAATATCGTTTAAAATTCTCATAAAACAAATTAAAAAAAACCCTGTAAGCTATAGGCGTCTAGCTCTCAAGTTTTCACCAGCCCTCCAGGCGAGCAAAATAGAATATTTTGGCGCGCGTTTCGAACATGCATCATTATAATTCCCCACTGTAACTTTTTTTTTACAGCGAATTTGGTTATTGCTGGTGTTTCGTGGATTTTTCATGTGCGTCAACAAAACCTCTACGCTTGCACTGCCGCACCCGCCGAACGCGCCGCACGTGCACGCCTTCCCCGTATAAAAGATTCCAAATAAATAACCAACATAAAGCGTTGACGAACGCGCGTGCAAGATGCCATTTGTTTAAGCTTTTGCTTTAGAACAGTTACTGCTGCAGACGCCGGCACGCGCGGCGCGTGGAACACCATTCCCTGCATTCTCCTTGATGCTTGGGTAGTTTAGGAATAGACCTATTGCTATATTACCCTAGGGTGCCTTCATGTGCGCTTTGCTTGGGGTGATGACATCTGGCCATTTTGTTTCCAATTCTTCTTTTTATTTTTGTCTAGCACGTGACGAGCTCTTGCAGGCGCCCGTTTCGCTGACTGTGCTACGGCGGCTGTCGCCGTCCGGCGTCGTCGTATTCTCTTTGTGGCGCGTGCTGTCGGCATAGGGTACTACTCAAGGGTGGCATCACCTTGGCAGAGGCCATTGAGGCACGCTCAGATCCGTGATCCCCAGAAGAGTTGACAATAGGCGTCGCAAGGCTCACCGCCAGCGTGGATTCCCCCAGGTCACGTGGTACCACAGGTGCACAGTGCCTCTGGTCACGTGACCTCTCCGAGGTCACAGTGATGCAGCGATGACGATGCGGATGCCGATGACGTCATCAGTGAACGCTCAGTGCATGGACGTCATCGGCATCCAGCATCGTGCATCGTCATCATCACTGATGACGTCACTCAGTGACGTCACTGATGACGTCATCGGCAGTCCGCATCGTGGGTGCGTCATCGTCTTGATGACGTCATCAGTGCACGCTCGACGTATACTTCGTTTCACTCCACCCGCGAGCGAAGTCAAGCTTGGCCCCGCGACCGTACCCTCTGCCTCCTCCCCAAGAGCTCGCGCTCAAATTCAGCGTTACACGGAGCTTCGTAAACGCGCTTCCACTTTTGCCTTCTGAACGCACGTAAGAGTGTGCCCGACGTATGCTCGTGTCGCTGACTTAGAGCACACGGCCGACATTTGGAACTGTTTCGGCGATTTCTTTGTGATTGGCCTCGAGATGCATCGGCGTATTACAAACGGGTGGCCATCACCTCTCAACAGAACGGCCATTGAGGCACGCTATATTACCCAAGCATCAAGGATAATGCAGGGATTGGTGTTCCACGCGCCGCAAGTGCTGGCCTCAACAGTAGTAACTTTTTTAAAGCAAATGTCTAAAACAAATGGCATCTTGCACGCGCTTTCGTCAGCGCTTTATTTCGGGTACTTACTTCGAATCTTTTATACGGGGAAGGCGTGCGCGTGTGGCGCGTGGAGCACCAATCCCTGCATTCTCCTTGGTGCTTGGGTAATATAGCAAATTGTCTATAGTTTTATTCTGTAGATTATTTATCTATAGACGCCAATTTCTAAATCAGTAGACCCTTAGGTCGATAATAAAGGCTTCTCAAAAATTTGCCGCTATATGAACCGCGTGTGCGGGGGATCGGTGGCCGAGTGGTTTAGCGCACACCAGCTCGGAGCACGTGGAGCGAAAGCTCGCGCTGCAGAACCCAGGATCCTGGGCTCAATCTCCGCCCCTGCCGTTTCGATCTGGATGAGCATCGTACCGGCTTTCTGTCATGTATCACTACTGCGTGGTGCACGTTAAAGACCCCAGGTTATCGGTTATACCGCACTGGCCAAATTGCCCATTTACAGCTGAGACAACAGACGCCCACTAAGGCAGACTAACGTCCCTCCGGCTGTAGAAACCTACACACAACAATTTGCTTTGACCCGCATCTGCCGTGTCTACGCTCGCACCGCCCTCTCTTTGTCGTTGTTCCAAGCGCTTGTGTGCCTAGTTTCATTTCGTTTCGCTCTCTCGTGGTGGCGGTCCCGTCGCGCGTGTCTACTTACCGCCGGGTGGAGGTCTAGTCGCGCGTGCCCAGTTTTCTTCGGCTCCTCGGGGCAAAAATAGTCGTGCACGCGAAATGATGAGCACCGATCAAGACAACTATATATGTGTGCGCAAAACATTAGTCATGATGATCACCGATCGAGACAATATATGTGTTCATACCTTTGCTCAATATTCTGTGTCACGTCTGTGTCGTGAGCTAAACCGCTTCTCTGGGCATCCAGTTTCACAGAGTGGAAGATCTCATGATTTTTTATACTCCGTTCCAGTATTACTGCCAGCGTAGGGGAGGCTACAAGAGCGAGCTCCGAGCTTTCAGTGGCCCTGCCAAGCCCGCCTGCTAGTGCAGTGCGAGCATCGTTCAAGTCAACATGCTTTTACAAGCAGCTTCGGTTTCGGCATCATGTAAAGTGGAACATACGTGCTCACGGAGGCTATGTAAAGGCCTGTTCATACATATAGCGCAGCGCTAAGTTAACTCTACGTGAGCGCTCCAAAGAGCGCTCATGTGGCGCTTCCTAGCGCGTGACTTAGTTCTAATATAGTGCACAATCAGTGCTTTTGTAGCGCCTTGTTATCGCTTCAGTAGTGCCATGTAAGCGCTTCAGTACCGCCTTGTTAGCGCTTCTTGTACAGCAGTTATTGCTTCGGATTAGCGCTCGCACTGCGGTTCCGGTTCCTGTGGTTGGGTGTGCATCAACAGTACGATGGCCGACATGTGGGACGCTGAAATAGAAACGCGATGAATGCTCTTACATACTCAATCAGTGCATATGTTGGTGGACGACTTAACGACCAGAAGAGCTTTCCTAGGTGCGCGAAATCTTTCGCCACCCAGATACCGACGGGTATCCGGCAAACCTTGTTTCCAGGCTAAGAACCGAGACACAGAGCTCTTTCGAAGGTGATTATTTTTAACTGCGTGTTTTTGAAACCAGGGTCACGCATATTGAATAAAAAGCGATGAGGTCGTACCCAATCAGTTAGTCGCCCAGAGTCTATGACTCTGAATCGTCTGCCCGGTTCTTTGGTTGAAGAGTGGCTCTTTTACTTCCTCTTCGTTTATTGTCAGAGGAAACACAACAACAACGGAATCGCCGTTCACGCACTGTTCCACAGCAGCAAGTACGGCACAAGGAGCGCGAGAGCGCTTACACTGAGCTTCTGAAGCGCTAACCGAACGTCTACAGAAGCGCTTTTGAAGCGCTAACTGAGCGCGTACTGGAGCGCTCCTGAAGCGCTAACCAAGCGCTACGTCACGCGCAAGTCGGTGCCACATAATCGCAGCTTTCAGCGCTTATGAAGCGCTAACTGAGCGCTCCGCTGTATTTGTGAACCGGCCTTAAGAAAGCAATACAGATAATAAAACTGAAAGCCATGTTTGATGGGACGCTGAGGCCGCGAGCTGCCTAATTCTTTTATTGTTTATATATATTCTTTTCGTATACGTTTTGTTGTGCATTTACAGATGCTGACAGATGCTTGTATTAGAAGCTGGCGCGTGCATAGTCGGACGCGCTACTTTGACGGTCGTATCGCCTGGATGGTGCATCCAGCAAAACATGGTCGCGTCTCGCGGACGTGCCCGCGCCCCCGGCACGAGAGCAACGAGTTCCAATATTTCAACTTCTCAGCCCAGCACGCGCATGTTCGTCACTTCGGAAAGCGAGCGAATCCCGCACCATACGTACGAACACTGAAAATGGAAGCTTCCAGGCGCCCATTTTTGGAAAGGTCTATTATTGGAGTTCATGGGACGCCAAGTTAATGAACATTGTTCACAGCGCGTGCTTAAAATTAGCTCCCAGTTATCGTCTTACAAAAACAATGATTGTGATTGTGTCGAATGGACGTTGAACGTGTATACTGGTGCATTCCTGGCAAGTAGTGAAGCCAAGGATATTGGTACTCGTGCGCTCGCGAAACTTGTGCCTCGATCAAAGCTAAGCGCGAGGCGCACTATTGGCTTCTTTTAAAATGCCAGAGCAAAGTAGTCCTCGATCATCGTTTTGAGAATGCGCTGTAAACAACGTCCGTCAAAATGGCGTCCCGTTAAAACCCCCCATATTAGTACGATCTTTGTAGGTGAGGTATACGCCCAGGGCCAGGGGGGCATAAATAGGAGATAATCGACATGATCAGTTTGCGAATTAACTAAAGTTCGTTTTTAGCTTCTTAATTATTGAAGATGAAGATATTGTTTCAATCACACACATGTTGAGCTTCATCAAAAACCATCAAATAACTAATTTTAGAAATATCTGGGGCGCATGGGTAACTCGGTGGTGCTCTAAAGTTACCACTCCTGCAACAGGCGCGCGAGGCTAGTGGTGCGACAACGCGCTCGGGCGTTTTTTTCGCCTGTTACCATCGGTGGTTTCGCACCACCAGCATGGCGCCCGTTGCACGAGTGGTAATTTTAATGCACCACCGCGCTTCCAACTCGCCTCAAATATTTCTATAATTTACTGAAATAGTGGCGTTTGATGACGCTCAGAAAATTTCTAATTCAAGCCATATGTTTAGCTTTACTAATTAGAAATATGATGAACAAGTTGTTGCACCTTTGCTGCAGCTCGCGCTAGAGCCATTTTTGCTTGCAAGAACTATTTCTATATCAAGCGATTACTCACACGTTTTTGATCAATCTATACTGCTCCGGTTGGTACAGTTTATATCGTTGCAATATTTTATTTGCATTAACTTTCTGCTTTGCTTTGCTGACGTTATGGGCTACAGTTCGTCCTCCAGGAGTTTTGTACTTTGTTTCTTTTGCGTGTCATATCGGCAGCGTTGTTTCAGGAAATTTTGGCTTTTCGGTTCGTTTTAATGTATACTAAATGCAATTTTTTTATTATTTGTCACATAGACTTTATGATTAATCGCTCGATTACTCGTTTATACATTTACTTAATTTATTGGAGAATGGCGAAAAGAAACGAATGTCGCTTCGTTAATTTTGATTTTTCATTCGTTTATTTCATGTGTCGCAACTGCATTTTACTCTTGTGAATAAGACTGTCGGTCAATCTAATGATTAAGATTAATAAATAACCAAAAGAAAAAGGCACGCCTCACCCAGTGCCCGTTCTTTGTGACGGACCTTTTTTTAAAAAAAGCTCGCTTTCCCATTGCTCACTGTCATAAATCGTTCAACTTTTCATTGTTTCGTACGACGCAGTCTTTCGTTTTCGCTGGAATAGAGTAAACAATAATTTTCGCCATTCATAGAACATAGATTTTTCAGAAACCTTACATACAGCAGATGATTATGACTTGATGATTAAGAAATTAATACTTGATGATTATACATACTTGATGATTAAGAAATTAAAAATGAAGCAAAGGACGAACAGATTTTCAGGTTCGAGCCAACAATGATTGAACACTCAAAATCATGCAATCGTTTCTAGAGTCTGGTGTTTCCTTAACACTCTACGGGTAAAGGTATTTGGGGGTCCTTGCCTTCCACGAATTTATTCTATGTCATGAAAGGTACACCAAACTGTATTGGCAAGTGTGATTGCTGTTTTCACGGTGTTGTGCACACAACGAGAGGCAACCAAATGCATCAGCGGCTGTAAAATATAGTTTCTTGAAACAATGTTTTGAACTCTTATCGATAGCATTTCGGAATAATTAACAATAAGGTTAAGTAAGCAAGATATTCGGCCTGCTGTGGCTATTCTTTGGCAAACATATCTGCCGTATTTCTTTTTTTTTTTTGTAAACCTTTGAAATAAAAGCCAACAATATATTCACATAGTCTTTTTTCTGGATATAAAGGGAACTCTAATCTTGAGTGTTCTTATTTCAGCCGGACCTACAACTTCGCACCTGCTCGCTGTATCTCTTCCTGTGAGATCCTGTAACTATGAACACCGTTTCGATTCCAATATAATGTTCTGCGCCGGAAGCCCCGGAAAGGACTCGTGCAAGGTGAGAGACATCTGGGAGGCTCAAGCTTGGCTCGCTCAAGTTCCATTATTATAGGGTTCTCGAACCTCTGTTGAATAACATATAAAACTCGCAAGTGAGGCCTTTTGAGGGTTTGCCCTTTATATAAATGACGGGCTACAGAGTGGCATACCTAACCGCAACCAAGCGCATTAAGTTGGTTCAAGGTTAATATTGAGATGTTGTTTTAAATCCAATGATACCTTTTTAAAAAGCGCGTTAGGCATGACTTGGATATATTGGTAAAAATATGCGGAGGGTGACCCGACTGGATGGGTGAACTGAATTTGCGCAGAGCATAATTTTATAAAATGCACACTTGAACCTATAGTATTTGATACCCTTGGTAGGACATGTCGCTAAAAATATTGGCTGGGTTCGTGCTCTTTTTATCTCACAAAAAATAATATCCTAATGATAACTACACGGGCGATGGCATGAGCTCATGTAGGTAGGCAATTTAGTCGGCATAACATTCAGTTTGTCTCACGTTGTGCGAGTACAATGCAAACAAAGCACCGATGTCGCGTTTGTATATAGGGTGACTCCGGCGGTCCAGCCGTGCAGAAGGAAAGCGGGGAAAGCGGTTCATTCATCCTGGTCGGCGTGGTCTCGGACGGCAGGGTCTGCGGCAAGTTTCCGGGCATCTACGTCAGGGTGTCGGCCTATACTGTCTGGATTTCTGAGAACATCCAAAAGCTACACTCATGACAGCAAACTCTGTCTCCAACAAAGAGCGATACATATTTCTAAATGCATGGCTCCAAATAAATCAATAAAACGTCCAAAAGCTGCTGCGTCGCTTATCCGTGGCCGCCTTATCTTCGGCATTATCTCCGAGCATGCATTGGACTCAAGTACTGCGTCAGCGCTCGGCGTGAACTCGGGCCTAATCATACGTTTTACTACAGTGGCCTAGAGATTTGTAATGGACTCACGCGAGGGCTCGGCCTGATGCGTTTGATGTCGACACGGCGGTGGCGCTGTAAGCGTTTCCTTCTGAAACTTTCCAGGGTGTATTGGCCAGACCAGTTTGGCTAGGCGGCTCTTATGGCTCTTATCAGTCGCGGGCAGCGGGCAGGAGAAGTTTCAGGAGGAACCTACTGCTGCGCCTCCGTCGTTTTCGACATCGGCCGCTTCAGCGCAATACACGGTGGAGACAAGCTCAATTCATGGGTCGCGAAGGTGGAGCAAAAGAGCGGCCCAAAACCAATCGTCAGCGTCATCACCATGGAGGCCGCGCTACCGCAGCGCGACTGTGTTTTGCGCGGCGAAACACTAAGCTGATAAAATATTATAGACCCAATTTCGGTGTTTAATCAATTTTACTTTAAATCAAAGTATTATTTATTTATTATAACTTAGTTCAAGCATTTTCAGTTGGGTGAATTTTTTAGTTAGTGTTTAATATGTATTATGTTGTGCACACTCGTTGCGACCTCTACAGCGTCGCTATTACGGGTGTTTACGCCGTCGGCCGAAGTTCGCAGTCCTGATACGCCTCGTGTTTACGTTTGCCAGTGTGACTGCATTTCTGTAACTCCCGTCAAACTTTCACTTTGCAATCGTTTAACGAGTGGTGGTCTTAAGTTTTCTCACGTATCCGAGTGCAGAACGGTTTGTACTTGTTAAAGACTATTGTGCCGTTCTGCGGGTTTTGTCGTCGAGGGCCCGCCGGGCGCGTTCAAGGCTCCGTTTGTCGAAACAATAAACCTGCCGCATGTAAAGAGACGCCGCTCGGCAGTGCGATGCCCATGTCATGACTGCATCGCTGGCATCACACTTCATCGTTTTCCTGTAGACTCTGCAAGGTGAAACTTCAGCAGCTGTGTCCGCTGCAACTATGTGTGATGTCCTGATGTCCGTTGTCCGGGGATGTCTGGTAAGCTCTTGATCTCTTCTATGGCCCTCATGCATGCTAATTTAGTAATAGGAACCCGCTGATCAAGCGTTTTTGGGCCCAGTCTTCGTTACAAGCTGCGCGAGACGAAACTAATCTCAGATATTAGTGGCAGCTTTGTGTGGCCTCTGCTGAATGGCTGCGTGACCACGAAAATCTAATAAGAAACAATGACTAAACATTTCAGTTTTAACCAACTTTCATATTATGGTGTGAATAACACTTAAACATCCTTTCTGCTTGAAACGTGGTTGGTGTTGTCCTTCTAACATGCTGGCGACTATCAGGTCTACTTGCTGTGGATGTGCTCGGGAATCTCGTAATGTAATTGTCTGCGTTGTGAACCTACCTAACCTCACGTTCACAGAGGTGTGCTCCGCACTCATGGCGTTCGCAAGACCCAGACGGGAGACCAGGTACAATAATGTCACCATTTTATCGCTAACAATATTGTTTAATCTTGTTTCTTTCTTAAATGTCCACTGAAGGCATTTCGGCCTGTTCAGTTTAGTCCAGGGTATGTAAAGTAATACACCGCTTCACATTCAGGCGGAGGGTCTGAGTTCAGTTCTGTCGGAAAACAAGCCTACAGAACAAGACACCACAGCAGCTGCGGGAACGGGCGGTATGCTCCAGGCACTTTAAGCCCTCTGCGTTTCTTTATCGAGGAAGGCTGCGTCGTGATGCAATACCAGCGTATTTGACCACTGAAGGTGAGCACGAAATCTTGTTTTCATTATTAGTGAGAACATAAGCTTATTCAGAAGGTATTTCACATTCAGATACAAAGAACTGTTTTAGTGTACATAACGTGTGTGCTTAATTTTACAAATGAACTTTGCATAGGTGCCGGAGATGTCGTCCAGAGCAGCAGCCCTGGCCAACTAATTAGAGACAGCGAGCCCACACCGGCTAGCAGCAGTACACTCTTAGATAAAAGGGTCAGTATAGTCCTCCCTCAAGGGAGGAGCGCTCTTGACACATATGTTCCTTCAGAAATGGAGGAACTTTCGTCCCTAAAGCAGGGGAGCAAAAGTTCCTCCGTCGCCTGCATCTCATTATGGCGGCCACGAATCGAGCAAATCGAGCTCAATAAGGCTTAGCGAGAACACTAAGTCTACTGTACGGAGCGAGAGGAGCAGCAAATAAAAATGTAACACGAGCTTTCCGCGAACTATATTTATTTCCGAAGCCGGCTTCCTCCTGCAGGTAAAGAAACCTACGTTTCAAAAGCATGCAGTCACTCAGTCCTCCCGTCGTCAGCACTGCGATGTTAAACAGAGACAACCGGCACCCAGTTCACGCACTTTTTGTCTTACCTTTGCTATTCCTCGAGCCACAATTAATTCGTCAACCATTGCTTCAACCGCACATCACGGAGGAGTGGTAAACCATTCGTCCGCAAAACCAAAAGCCGCTCTCAAGAAAGCAAAATCCGAAGCAGGCCCTTGGCTCATTTCAGCACGGTAACACGAAATTATGGCATAGCCGCGTAGCGTAAAAGGAGGTTAAATCGCTTGCCACCAGGTGGCAGGGTCAAGCAAAGTAATCGCAAGTAGCTAGGCTAGATAGCGTTAAACACCGCCCAATTCATGTTTTACAAAAAGAATTGTGTTTTCATTTTGCCATATCTTTTCGGATCCTCTATAATACACACATATAGACATATTACATGCATCAGCTGAACATACATTGAGCGCATACACATGCATCGCACATACAAAACATCAATACAACAGCCAACAACAGCACACCAAACCGATCACTACTACGGAACTCTGCGCTTCCGTCTATTATACTGGTCGTTTTTAACGTACGGAATTTCTCGGTGACTCCCTAACCAATAAAAAATATTGCCAGCATGATGATTTTTTTTCAGCAACGTCATACATTTGAGAGTAATTTTAATTGCCCAGGGGATGAATCTCTTATTAAAAAGAGAACGCTCGATCATGCCGTAATTATTTGAAAGCCAATAAATCGAGCGGCTCCAATGCGGTTCCAAGCCATGAGTTTGTTTCCCCGCACGGCACTTCGTAGCCAGTATTTCTATTGTAGTGCTTGTTTTTCTATTTGAGCTGTTCGCGCACGGCTGCAATTGCCGTCTTGAATTAAACTCTGTAGAGCGGATATTCACTCAGTTGGAAGTGATTCTTCACGGGCAGAGAAATCGCTTTTCGATTAATCTGAACGCAGTCAAAGCCGCGACTTGCGGCAGGTGTTAAGTGTACGGAGCTACGCCGTAGCGAGCTCGAAAACTTCTTGCGCTCATCCCAGCGCGCAGCGCGCCACTTGGAGGGCAGTTTCTTCAGGAACCGTAGTATATTTAAACAGCAAAATAAAGGATAGCTTTTTCTGTTTTTTTTTCCGATTTTACCTGTTTCTTTTGATTTTACTTGTTTTTTATGCTAAAATCTCACTGTAAATATAGACACTTTCCGTCATAATTTCGTACTGTTCAGCGTTTTCCCCAAAGCGCAATCGCTCTCGGGGACCGAGTCACGTTGGCCAGTGTACGATAGGAACTTGCCGTTCAGACCAGCGTTCCAACATGACTATTTGTACGTCGATCGACTGCACCTAATTTCTCAAGTGGTCTTAAACTCTTCAATGTAAAGCGGAATGTCAACCTGCGACACCCCGCCCCCTCCGATCACGGCCCGACCAGCAGCATCAATGCCCGACAGTTTACGTCATCTCATCTTGTTGTTACACCACTGATACGCAAACACACGGTAACATCGGCAATAAATCCAGTCTTCTGTTCACTACGCACAGCACTGCCGTCACGATGTTGCTGCTATGTTTCTGGCACGCAGAAATACAGAACACGTTGAACGCCGGTTGGTACTCGGCACGGGAAAACAGAACCGAATTCAGCACGGAAGGCCGCGAAGGCACCCAGGCAGCCGGCAGGAAAACCTGCCTGCGTTGGACGGAGTTCTTGCGATTTCCATAACGTCGTAAACGTCGACACAATTCCGCTGGTTCCGCGTGGTTAAGCTACTGTCGTTCCACGTGGGCCTGGTGGTAGGGGTGTCGCGAACCGGCCGAGGTTCGAGTTCGACCAGGTTCGACTTATTCGAACTTTTAGTGGAATGTTCGACGAACCTTGTATTGAGGTTCGACTCGTGTGCGCATGCGCGACAGGCTGGCCAGTTGGCTTCGGGATTGGATGGTGATGGCTAAGGGATGAATTAAGGGCAGCGCTGATTGGTTATTTCAGTCAATACAGTACAAAAACAAATAAGTTATTAACTTTTTCAGTGATTAGAATTGGTTTCTTTTAATTGCAACTGTTTATAAAATAAAATAACCATTTTCATAAAAAAAAGTTCTCCAAACCTAGACATGCTTGTATCAAGGTCTGGCCACACTGTCCACAAAGTCGAACCGGTCGAATCTGGTGAAAAGTTCGAAGGTTCGTCGAACCCCGCAAGTTCGACCTAAAAATCTGGTTCGACAAAAGTTCGCGACACCCCTACCTGGTGGGCCCCGCAATCCAGATACGGCCATCTTCCCCAGTGTACGAAGCGCTGCTGGCACTGCTCCGGAACTTCGCTGTTTCTAGCGGCATCGTGTTCTCCTTTGATAAAATTAGTGGAAAAAACGTCAATGCAACCAAAATGTTCTGCACGTTTGGACTAGAAGACGGAATTACAGGCAGCCTTCGCTGCTGCTGAAGCTCTATCAACTCAACAACATTTATTTAACAACCTGCGCGACGTGCTCGAAAAACGAAACCGAAAGAACACGAGTCGGGAGGGTGAAAGCTTTCTCCCGACTGCCAGGAGAAGTAGGAAAACATCTCGTTCCTCCCTTCTTCTCGTGTCCACTTCGGGCGCGCCAGTAGAAGGGAGGAAAATGCGCCGTTCCTACCTTTTTCCTACTTTTTTCTTAGAGTGTGGGTGTCCAAATCTTGGTTATCAAACAGCGCGCTGACGAAGCTTGTAGCAATGATGTTTGTATAGTTTTTCTTGGCGTCGGTGGATAATAAGGACTTTAATTTTCCTTCCATCGGTCTGGGTTTGTTTATGGCTGTTGTGGTAAATAAAAAAAATAAAAAAGTAAAAAAAAATGAACACCGCTGTTTCCAGGGGTCGAACCTTCGACCAATTGGTCAGAAGAGCGATGTTCTACCCCTGCGCCAACTGAACAGGGAGGAACTGGACCTTCTGCTTTCATCCAAACTTCGGTTCCTCCCTTCTCTGGGCAACTTGACCAGAACATGGAGGAACAGTCGCTGTTGCTACCTTTCTTCTCCTTTTTTTCTTAGAGTGTAGCATCGGTGCGCCCACATCATCACGGTGTCACACGCACCGCACAACGGAACAAGGTAAAAGCAATTGCATATTGGCGGAGAAGTGTTGCAGGCCATGTTTCTTATATATTTCGGACTGTCGCGTAGTAGCCATCCTTTCTATGATAGAGTGTGTTCCCAGTACTTGTGCTTTCTTGGGAAACATGCAAAATATGTATGACCATATTTTTCATCTAGCTAGTCCCATGCCGCAGGAACATCCTGAAACAATGCAATGACTGATATTTTTGACAGATTTTTTATTTGCCTCGTCATTGCTTTGCAGATGTGGGGAGCAGTCTCACTGCTCTGACCTGTACCGCAAAGACTAGCCCTCCAGCCAGAGTTCATGGTAAGTTTTTATAGTGTGCATTGTTTAGGATAGTCTTTGAAGATTACTTTCTTGCGTAGTACTTGACCGGCTATAGCTGTTTCAGCTCTTTGCAAAAAGTCTGTCACTTTGTTTCCTCTGTTTTGTTTTTGTAGTGGATCGCACATACTCTATGGATAAAAATGGTCTTCCTTCTGGAGAAAACGTTGTGTGGGCGGCCGAACCTTCCCCTACCGATTATGATGCTTCGGTGACTTCGACTTCTGCAGTTTCTCACCAACGTAGGTATCTGTCATGATGTACAAAGCTTACATGTACTTCCACATTTTCTACAGTGGAGATGCCTTGCTCCTTTCATTGTTTCTCGAAGCGTTTCATAATTGCTTTCGCTTTCCCCTTACAGAGTCCTGTGCCACCCGTACCGCGGACAAGGGGAAGATGGACGTGTCGAAGGCCAAACATCGACAGCTTCGGAAGCACAACAAGAGACTCCAGCAACGACTGCAGCGACGGCGTCATATGCTGACTGTCAGTGAGATAGTTGAAAGTGTACGTAGCCTTGTGTCTACAGCCGTTGCGGCCCTTGTCAAAGCTCAGCTGAAGATGAGCAGTGCAAGCAGGTTCAGCAAGCGGTGGTGCAGCCAGAACAAAGCCTTTGCTTTAGGCTTGTACTTTCACAGCCCTAAGGGTTACTATTACTGTAGGCAATTGTTGAGGCTCCCATCCGTTGGGTCGTTACAGCTTTGGCTTCAGCGTGTTCCCCTGAGGGTCGGTTTTTACCCAGAAGTTTTCGAACTTGTCAAAAGACGTGCAGCTTCTTTTTCACCAAAAAACAAGCCATGTATCATTGTCTTTGACGAGATGCACGTCACCAAAGAGCTCTCGTACAACCCCTCTGTGGACAGGTCTGAAGGGCTTGAAGTAAGTAGCACTGGAAGAGGCCATAACCACGCAAACAAAGCTCTTGTGTTTATGGCTAAAGGCATTCGCACGCCATGGAAGCCGACACTTGGCTATTTTTTGCTCATGGGGGAACATCTGCCAACATTTTGCGAGACATCCTTTTCCAGTGCCACAATTTGCTTGTGAAAGCTGGTCTGGAGCCAGTAGCTGTCGTATGTGACCAAGGGAATCAAAATGTTGCTTTTTTTAATGGCCTTGCTACCCATGAGAAGCCCTACATCACTCTGAACGAGAAGCCACTTTTTTCTATTTGATGTTCCGCATCTGCTGAAGTGCTTGCGAAATATTTTCTTGAAGTACAATTTTCAAGTTGGGGACCACACGTTGAAAAGCTATTTCCTCAGTGAAGCCTACGAAAAAGACAAACAGCTTGAAATCCGATCCATGCTTAGGCTCAATGAAAAGCATTTTAAATTGACTTTTGCCTCCAAGATGTCAGTTAAGTTAGCAGCACAAATACTCAGTAATCACTGTGCTGCTGCAATGTTTGCCATGGTAACTTTTCAGCAACTGCCAGTTTAAGCTATCCACACGGCCTGGTTCATTGAAAGAATGGATTGCCTTTCTGATAGCTTGATGAGCTCACAGAAACGCGGGAAGAGTGCATATATGTCTGCAATGCACGAGGGCTCTGTTCACAAAGAGTTTCTGAGGGAATGCCTTCTCATGTTCGAAAGCCTTAACGTTCTTGGGTGCCCACGGCAGCCTGCTTGCATTCGCGGTTTCTGCTTGACCATTCGTTCTGTGATGCTGATTTGTTAGCACCTGACATCTAAGTATGGTTTCAGATACCTTCTGACTCGCCATCTCAACCAAGATGGAATTGAAAACACATTCTCTGTAATAAGGTCGAAGTCTGGTACGAACACCAATTCCTCTTGCCGGCAGTTTCAGGCAGCCTTTAGGCATCTCCTAGTTAGCAACTTGTTTAAACTGTCCGACAAAAGCAACTGCGGAGAGGAGATGGCAAATCTTTTAGCGGCTCTTCCTGTTGGTCTCTCAGTTCCCTCATCTTCACTTAGTCTAGGAAGTTCCCTTCGACGATGCGCAGCTGACCTCACATCCTGTAGTTATCCCAATTTATTATCACTTAACAACCTGGTTTATTTTGCTGGATGGCTGGTAACAAGGTTTGTCGAGTTCCATACATGTCAAAACGTGACGCAGCAATGTGAGTTCTAAATCAAGAATGCCACTTTTTCTGATGAAAGCCCAGTGTTTTTGTATTTGAGTGTGAAAGGAACGGCTGAAGGAGACTTTGGAAGCCTCTCAGACTCTTCACCTTGCTTTGTTTCCTTCGTTCAAGCTTGTGAAAAGGTTTTTGTGGCGTCAGTTGACAGTCTGGTTTTAAAAGAAGGCGTTGGGAAGGCGTTGGGAAGGCGTTGGGAAGGCGTTAGGAAGGCGTTGTGCATCACTCTTCACGAGAAGCTCGAAAAGCTACTGATTCTCTACAGTGAGGATGTCTATAATGATTTTTTTGCTTTGCTTGCAAGGGTGCGACTTTATTGGTTTGCCCGGAAAAATATTACTGAGCTCCTTGATGCAGCTGTGAGACGCAAAACTAAGCAACAAGTTCAGAGGCTGTGCAGATTAGACAACACTTGCGTTATGCCCACAGGAATTGCCTTTAGTTTGTCTTATATGTTGCTTTCAATGCTCGCGCTAGAATACCGGATTGTGCGAGTACATTCCTCTAAATTATCACATGCCCTGCCGAAACTGTCTACAGCCATGACTGAATGAATATAGCATACTTTAAATAATGTGTAAAAGTCCGCTTCGCATGTTTAAACACTGTAATTAACGTACAGGTTCAGCTAGATGAACTTGAGTTTTCCATGGATCAATATCAAAATTTCAGTGTCGCAGCATGCAAGACTGATTTTTTTAATTTTATTTAAAATGTGTTAGATTCATTCGACCCTCGTATAGTGCTAGATGACGTTGCCCACTCGAATGATTGGACAGGGTGTCTACCAAATCACTTAGTCCAAATTCCCTAATTTCCCAAGGTTTTCCTGGCTATTTCGATTAAATGTTGACTGTTACTTCGGTTCAGAGAGCGCTTAGTGGCCGGCGCTGCCCAGTCACGTGTCGGGCAACGTTATTCAGTACAGGGCCACCAACGTTCAGTCATCGGGCTCCGTTGCACGCTGCCGTTGCACTTTCACATATCATTCTTACTTACTTGGAACTTTTTTATGGTTTCCATTACCCTGTCCTTTTAATATAATCCGAATTACTGGAGAATTTTAGGTTTTCCAAGTTGGTAGACACCCTACACACACTGTGCAACTCTGTGCATGATTGAAGAGTGTGTGAAAACAGGCGTTGGTTTCGATGTGTACTTGTGCAGTGTGACGACTTGAAATATAAACCTGGATTATTGTTTGGTTGTCAGAGGTAAACAAAAGCAGATCAAACTGCGAGAAAGGTAAATCAGTGAGTCAGTATGGTGCTAACAATTTGCAACAGAGCAAATTGATAACCTTTTTTGAATGATTTTTTTCCTGTCAATTTGTGGCAGCTTCTTGCGTTCTAGCGCTGACAGTGAAGCTGTGGAGCAGAATATGTTTGTGGCGAGCGCATGTACTATAACGAA
Organism: Ixodes ricinus; assembly: GCA_037355805.1. Lineage (NCBI taxonomy): Eukaryota > Metazoa > Arthropoda > Arachnida > Ixodida > Ixodidae > Ixodes > Ixodes ricinus. The sequence goes on from JAZHYW010002909.1 coordinate 42,235, forward strand.
AGGTCTCAATTTTCAATCTCTTGAAGCATTAATTGATGTGGACATTCAAATGCAGAAGACATGCATGGCCCCGCACTCCCACGTGTGATTGATATCGTTAAATCTAGTTACGAGCTCTCAACGTGAACAGTGCAAGATAAATGCGTAAACGTGCCTTCCGTTGAGAGTATTAAGCAAGGTTAATAAGTGCGTGCATAGAGTTGTCCAAACCTGCTTTCTCTATGTTTTCAACACCATATCTCATTTTTTAAGTGTCCTGTGGTGGTGTTCTAAGTTCGTATATAATAAACTGTGCAAACCAAGCTTGTGCTATTTTGTCTTTCTTGGCAAACAAGCCATAGTTACAATAATAAGTAAGCCTTCATAGGCGTGCTTAACACCCTGCTTAGTTGAAAAGGATAGTAACTTATTGGTGGTCCCCAGAACTGATAAATAAACTGGTTCTTTTGCGAGAGATTACATGGGAGTGATTGATACAAACAAGGCTATCACGCGTGAAGCAAGGTATGAAGGACGGTACTTGCGCAGGCATGTAGAACATCTGAAAAAAAAAATTAAATTTCGCGCCGCCGGCGAAAATTATTTCAATTTTGCGCCAAAACAATGTGACGTCACAGTCATGAGAAAATTGCGTAATTTCGTGTTTCTTTTTAATAAAACGTCACTTCCTGCACGTCACAGGCGAGCATGACTAATGACATAGCCGCGCATCTCACAGATGGCGCTTCGCCCCATGAGCCGCCATATTTGCGCCTAAGGGCCTCTATGGAAGCTTCGCTACCATCTATACATATACCTTGGGGGAGATAGGGCGGTGAGCCCTCTACCCAACTTCTAGGGCGCTGTAGTTTCACGCACGAGGAGTTTCCTGAAATATGCCCGCCGCCAGTGATGATTGATGAACTTTTGAAAAGTGTCTAATATTAAACCGTGCTTTATGCTTTAGCGATGTAGTATCCAAAGGTCCCAGACAGTACACGGCGTTGAAAAGCACCTAGCCGGGTGCGCTCGCATATTTGCAAGCGATAAACGGGAGAAACGTCACTTGCTGTAAAGTTTCACCGCGACATTTGTTTTCCTTTTATTTCATAGTTTGTGTCGTTATGGGCGGAATAAACTTGATTCTTGATAATCACACTTACATTAAAATGAGGCAGCTGAGCAAGGATCCGCCAGCTTTAAAACGTTCCAGATCGCTTTGGTTAAGGCACGGCTTCAAGCATCGCTCGGGTGTTAGAAGTTTGAGTTCATATTAAATATAAATAACCCTACCTCTATAAGTACACATTGCGAGTTGTTTTTTCCCCTCAATTTATATAAACGTAGGTCGCTTTTTTCTTTTTTACGAGGCTGTGAACACTATTCTCGCGTGTGTGTCTGAGTTGGAGCTCAGACTAGCGAAAAAGGGTGACGTGTAACTAGTGATTAATATCTTAATTTCAACTTTCGAGGTGGCAGCTCTCAACCCCACAAGCCTGGCTATCGTTTATCTTTAGCTGATCTTCTAGAACTTTCCAGTGCAATCTGTGACCTTATCGCATTTTCTTGTATGGAATGCTCGAGCTAATATAATCTCTACAAAAGTAGCCGTGGCTGTCTGCATCCAGTTATTCGCCTATCAACCAATGTTCCGGGACGTACTGTGCCCTTTTTTTAGATTGAGGCACATATTTGCCTTATTAAACACGAATATTAGGTATTCGAGTGTCCATATTTTTGTTTTATTCGTGACAATATTGCTTTATATTTTCTAAGCGCACTCATATTTGTTTTAATGAAAGATCTACAGTAAGCAGCCTCCACGTCCCTACGTTGCACGGTCTCTTAATGAGGGAGACCATGCACGCGAAACTGCTGGGCGTAATTGGATAGCTTCTAGAAATCGATCTAAAATAATGCGTCTTCTTAACGGTCGAACCAAGTTGTATCTGAAAAACAAAATCATTGTTTTATGATAAGCAAGCTGGAAATTCGATATTCTATCAATGCACAGCTCGTTGCATATTGGTTGTTCCAGAAAATCATCGCCTTTGAAGGGTTGCCTCACTGACCACGGAGAAATAACAGCGAAAAGTTGAACACCGTGCAAATGTGTGCACGGTGTTCACCTCTTTTCCGCTAGTAACAACGAGTCTGCGCGCACTGACTTTCCCAGTGGTCTCCAATGAGTCGTTGGCGAGTCGTCCATTTTCTGATCACTGAGCCGTCTTTTTTTAATGCGCAATTTCGAGGAGACACGACAAATCGCCCAGAGAACGGAACCTTTAAAACATTTTCATATCAAAACCTAGAAACACGCAACAGTCCGTGGTTACAAATAAATAACGAGAATGTTGCGCAAAAACTCGGTTTTGTGGCAGCTGTCCGTGACTATATCTCAGTTCTTAATGAACCCAGCATTATCGACCACTCCATACCTTGCCACCTTCAAATAAGCGTCATGGAGCCAAGGGTAGGCCAGCTGACAGCCATCATTCAGCAATGTCTCGAGCGTCAGCAACGACTCAAGCAGAACTAAGGGCCTGTTCACACATACAGCGGAGCGCTAAGTCAGCGCCACGTGAGTGCTCGAAAGAGCGCTCATGTGGCGCTTCATAGCGCGTGACTTAGTTCTAATATGGCGCGCGATTAGCGCTTTTGTAGCGCCTTGTGAGCAGCCCCTGCCTTGTTAGCGCTTCAGTCGCGCCTTGCTAGTGATTCTTGTACCGCGGTTACTGCTGCGGATTAGCGCGTGCACTGCGGTTCCGGTTACTGTGGTTGGGTGTGCCTCAGCAGCACAATGGCAGATATGTGGGGCGCTAAAATAAAAAAGCGATAAATGCTGTCACATACGCAATTAGTTCATATGTGTGTGGACGGCCCAGAAGAGCCTTCTGGGCGCGCGGAATCTTTCGCCATCAAGACACAGGCAGCTACGCGGCGAACCTTTTTCAAAGGTTGAAGGACCGAGACACAGAGCTATTATAAAGTTGAATTTTTTAACTGCGTGTCTTTGAAACCAGGGTCACGCATGTCGAATAGAAAGCGATGAGGTCGTACCTAAACAATTAGCCACTTAACGTCCATGACTCTGGATCGTCTCCCCGACCGTTAGCTTGGAGAGCGGCTCTTTTACTTCGTCCTCTTTCACCACCAAAGTAAAAACAACAACAACAAAATCGCCTTGCACGCGCTGTTCCGCAGCAGCAAGCACGGCACAAGGAGCATGAGAGCGCTTACACTGCGCTGCTGAAGCGCCAAGGGAGGGCTGCTGAAGCGTTTACCGAGCACTACGTCACGCGCCAGTCGGTGCCACATGAGCGCTGCTTTCAGCGACCCTGAGGCGCTAACTCAGCGCTCCACTGTATGTGAACCGGCCTTTACTCGGTCGCGCACCTAAATAAGTTACTCAGCTGCTCACCTTTCCCTTTAAGAATCACGGTGTTCCATACGTTGGAATGCGACACGGCACTCAGCTTCATCCTCGGCGCTGTTAGAGGTAATTTCTGGAGTCCCGCACGTTACGAATTTTACAGTTAGTACCAGCTTAATTTTACATACGAGACACGTTAACAAAATGGAGAAAGTTTTAAGTGCATTTTAAAGTGGCTTCTATAGCCCCAGCACTGAAATGTGTAGTAGCAGAAAAAAAAGCAGGGGAGGGCTAGAGTGAACATAAATAATGAATAAAGAAAGAGTGTTTAATAGGAAAATGTCACAAAAAATAAAAATATATCGAGTCTAGTTATGTTTTATCAGAGTGCGAGCAAGCCTGTGCTAATAAAACTAACGCAAAATTGATGTCCAGGAGAAATTAATACTAGCTTGGATTCTGCAAACTGTCAATACTCTACTAAAAAAGAAAAAAACATTTGACGCCTGTAGGAAGGTAAACTGGTTGATACCGGTAACAGTTTAGCCATACCGGACACCCGTTTGTCAAAGGGGTCGCCCGTATGGCTCAAAGGGGTCACTCAGATCAGCCATAACGGTCACTCGTTCGGGAAACAAGTTACTGGTGTGCGCAAATGGGTTACTCGTCTGGGCAAATGGGACACTCGTTTGAGCTAATGGGGCACTCGCTTGGGCAAGCTTGTCGCACAATTATTCAAACGGGTAACCATGTTGCAAAATATGTGACCGGTGACCGGCAAACTGCACCGGTTTAATCAAACGGCTTTCCGGAACCCGTTTGAATCTGAACGCACAGAGCGGCGGCACGGCCACGTCTGTTTCAGCCATGGCAGCCTACGTTCCCGAACGGCCGGGAGCGCCGGCTCATCGATATCACATCGTTCGCGTAAAAAAAGTAATTATAGTTATATTTTAATTGCGCTGATTTTCGCTTATACTGCAACTGCAATGACCGAGATTTGTTTTCTTTTTGTTTTTTACGTAAGCGCACGCCGCGCGGCGTTCGCGAGTCGATATTTTTGACAAAACGTTTAAAACTTTGGCGCTCTTTATTGGCTCAAATTACTTATTCCGTCCGAATCTCTCTCGCAGAGGAGGTGACCGCGTAGAGGACTATGCCTCGAAGCTCCGCTTCATATCAAGGCAAGACGCAGCCAAGGCAGCAAGTGAACGTGGCTGGAAAAATATCGAGCATTGCGAGAGCACGCGCGCCGTTGCAGAAGTCGAACTATGAGCTCGCGCTGAATGCTTTCCGAGGCTGCAAACTCGTCGTGCTGGGCTGTGAATTTAAAATAACTGGATTGTTGTGAGCTCGTTTTTTCGAAATTCATCGTTTTCTCCTCAGTCGATCCACAAGGCAGCTGTTGTATACCAAGCGGAACTACACTGTTAGCAAAAATAACACGCCCAGGCGTGTAAACCATTGTCCCATAAACGACACGTCAAAACGTGTTTGTTTTACACGCGGCCATCAGTGTTTTTCGTCTACACATGAGGTGCGGTATAAATACAATAGACCGTGTCTGCCTTCCACGAAACAAGGCTGAGCGTGTTCCTCATATAACATACATAGCGGCCAGTAGCCGAGAACTGGCGATTGGCGAGCCCAGCAAGCAGCGCGCTTTTCCGCCGAAGTTAGAGCGGTGCGAGCACACAGGGCGTGCTTGCTCTCGTTTCATGTCTTTATGCTCAATAAATACAGTCTCGAAGCGCTAGCATGGTACCTAGTAGCGCAAGGACGAGGTGACTAACGAAGGACGGCGCCGCCTTGATCACCCCAAATTGTAGCCTCGGCCTTGGCCTCGCTCACGTTTACGCTCTGAGATCCTGTACATCTTCCATACGCGTACCCTTCCGTGGGCTTTTAAGCAGGCGAAACTTGCACAAACTGCGACGCTGCGTTAGACCAGCCGACGTCGCTACGTGCAACATGGAGAATAGAAGGGTAGGAGAGGGCATGACGTCAGCCGTGTAGCCTCCATAAGCCATGCTCCCTTGACGCCTCGCCTCTTTCTCATTTTCCTCCTTACTCTCCTCTCTTACCACCCCAAAATGACCACATCACGTGACCATAGCTAGCCTTCATCTAGCTATGGTGTACTAGAATACACCTCAGTCTATCCTTCGATCTGATAAAACCTACCGGACGGAGCGCACGCAAGCCTGCAAGGAATAGTTCTACAATCAACCATCCATCCCGCACGTGACAAGTCACGCGCACCAATCGCCAGAGAGATCTGCGGTGACGCTGGGCACAAAATCGTTTAAACTTTTTATGACTAGGCTTCACCAATATTGCAACGCGCCACCTCCTAATACTTCTAACCTCCCTGACGCGCAAAGATGCGTGCGTCGGTAGCTATGACGGGGCTGCTAGACAGATGAACAAATGCAGAACATTTTAAAAAATAGAAAATTGACTCGAGCAAGCGAAATATTGAAATCGTGCGACGACTCCCGCCGCCCAGACGTAGCGACGTTGGGCAGCTACAATGCGACTGATAGACAGACAAACGAATGCTGAACTCACATGAATAAATAATTCAGCAAAATATTTCGAATCGGGCGGACTTGCGCCACCTAATGAGATTTCTAGCAGCCTATGAAAAAAACAAAACTAATCTGTTAGTACGGTGCGAATGATCACGATTAGACAGCAACCCTACATACATCGCAGACAACACCAGCACCACATGTTACACAGCACCGACATAGGCATATGCATAAACACGACTACGACACTTCGCCCGACACTTCCTACTTGACATGCTTTTCTCCCCGCGGCGCTTATAAGCTTTGACATATACGGGAGAGCTCTTTGGTTGCTGACAGATACAGATTTATACAAGAAAACACAAAACACGGAGCAAAAGAGAACCGTGTGTAAGAACTGTTTGCATTTAAAAAGTATGGAGGCAAGATCTATAATGTTAGTCCGTAGCGAAAGATAACGACGTATTAACAATAAACCTTAAACTGGCCATGAAAACACTCATATTTTTCTTTTTTTTTTCTTGCTTGACCAGTGTTATGAGCAGTCCCACTAGCTTGAATCAGATAGAGAAACAAATTATGGGGATATTTTATTTATGTATTCCATAATAAATTAAAATGATAATTGCGCGAAGTATTTTTATATATTCTTGTGAAGGACATCCACCCACAACTTCACTTCCGCTAGTTACAGTACAGGAGCAGACGCCTCCACGTTTGGGGCCTTTGATGTCGTATGTCGTGTCGGCGTTGAGTGAAGTGGTGGGGCTTGCGAGTTTGTGAATGGCGTTATTCGCGATCACTGGTGCGGCGCTGATGCGTTTTCTTTTTATACCGCCACCACTCCGAACTCTGAAGATTCATGCGGCCTGTGGCACTGCATTTCGCTGAATCGCCAGCTCCTCCTCTGTTGACGTCGTTTTTCTGCTACAACTCGTGGATACTGCAAGCGTTTAAACAGTGTGCAGCGTCTCACCTACATCCCCGGTGACGTACTCGACCTGTTTAAGCTCGCATAAGATTTCTCCCTCATACGGTGCTAATTAAAAACGAGGTCACCGACTTCCCCATCAGTGTCGTATCTGACGGGCTAGTGCTGCTCATTTAGTCCTGTTTCGACCCTCGCGTGAACGAAAGTAAGCCTTGTGATCTTTATCCTCGCGGACAACTTTCTGTGGCTATGCAGTAAAAGGTACACTCTCAACAAAAATATAGTCGTAGGGTACGACCTTTGGGGTAGTAAGAAGCCGTCACAGATATCGCTACCCCCATTAGTTATACTAACGACGCCATGGGTAGTCACACGGCACGCAATCAACAGGTAGTCACAGTGAGCACCCCCAAAAGCAACATGGCGGCTGCAAGCGACAGGGGAGCAATACGAGTAAGGCCTAGCGAGCTGGACTGCTTCTTTTTAAAATACGATTCTCAGGTGCGTACGCCCGTTCGCTGTCTTTCGTGCGCACTAAAGCGCCTCAAAACGCGCCTCGAAGCACCGGCATCGCACTTAGTGGGGGATTCGCGGGTTTGTCCGTGACTGCTTTCGCGCACCCGGCTGCATTTGCTTCGCGGCCAGAAAACATTCAAAGAAGGAATCGTATAGCGACAAATGGAATGATGTCTTTATTGAACAGAGCATCTGCTTGCTGTGCTTGCCGTAAGTGATCCGGCGTTTTCGGTTGACAGCGGCGAGGCGAAACATCACCGATTCAAGCGGCGTCGGTTCCGATCGTTCAACGCTCCTGCTCACCTGTTAGCATTCGTGATCCACTTTCAAGTCCCTGGTAATCCTCACCGCGTCTGTGCACGCACTTGGCGTTATTCACCGCACGGAACACCCATTCAACTGGCTATGGGACTGATCCCACTGGGACGAGAGGCCGAGAACCGAACCCTCCGTAGCCTCCGTAGGCTGCTCCGTAGAGGAGCCATGGAACGCCTCCATGTTTTTCACTCAAATAAATAGACATATAAACGCGCGACTCCTTGAATTGGGCGGCGACAAGCGCCACCTAACGGACAGCGTTCAAACAAAAAAGAAGAAACTAACAGTCTGCTTTGAGCGCCTCGCCAGACTTGCACATATGTATACACACCACACTTCACACATTCGCGACATACAGGCATCATATGCATTTTGTACATGAACGTGTTCACAAACAGTACAAGGTACAACATGAGATATTGACACTCTACATTCCTATACACACGACTAGTCGACACCACCAGCTTATATACTGCTGTATTTTCTGTGACCGATTAGGATGGTGACCACTGTCATATTTTGCATAAATATGAAAAGACTGTGCAAGATTTACCCGTATATAATATTTTCCTCTACTGCCCTTAGGAAAGCGCTCGTATCTCTAATGTAATCTATTGCAAAAGTGAACTGCAGGTTATAAATAAATTTGAATAGTCGCTACACGTCACGTTTTGATCAGTTTCGTTTTCTCGCTAGCCTACACTTCAAGTATACAGAAGCCTGTTTAATTAATTGTATTAATTATCGAAACCAATTTCTGCAATCTCAACTTTCTGAACACGCTGATGCATTTTCTTTTCTCTTTTTACATATCCGAATGACTTCAGCGGCGGTTGAGTACACGTTGAGTACACTGAGCACGCGCAGGTGATTCTAGCGAAGCCCGTCCGCCGGTCCTCCCCGAAACGTTGTTTCAGTTTTCTTCTTTTCGCTGCAATTGTTTCTGCTCAAGCGCGTGTCTTTCAAAACCTCGTTTACATGAAAGCGACTTCAGCGCATCGACTCCACTCGTTCTTCGAACGAAGCCGACGGACGCAGCAACGTTTACATGAATGCGCACCAAGCCCTACACGAAGGTGGCGCCACGCCGTGTCAAAGCTCGAAGTTATGCAGTTCCGGCACCAGCCGCACCACGTTTTCCGGTGCGTCGCACGTGGAGGCCTTTCGACGCGTTCAGTGAACGTAAAGATCGTGCCCGCTGTCTTCGGTGCTGTGGAAGAAGTTACGAGACGGAAGAAACATCAAAACCCAAGCGTTTAGGGCTCCAGGCCGGGCCGCCGGGTCACTCTGGACCAAAGGCGACGTGTGTGCGCACGCTTTGAGGACGCCTCCGCGCTTCGCCGCGCCAGACCTCGCCGATCGCGACCGGACCAACCGGACCCCGAGTCCGAAAGGCTCCTGCGCAGCCAGGAACGGCACCGAGGTAGGAGCTGCTCGTTCTGCGCTACCATGCAGTGCTCGGAGCTCTCGGTGTCGTTCGTGCTTGCGCCGGAGCCTTTGGGACCCCTTCGGACGCGCAAGTCGTACTTCGCAAGGCTTGGACGGGGGCCACCCTCACCGAGCAGCTCCGCTATATTCCGCTTACTTATGATGGCAATAAAAGCTCGCGTTTGTTTTCGGGAAAAAGTGCGGGCGACCATACGGGACCGCTCTCCGCGCCGCCGACGAGGTTGGCCGCCGCCATGTTCTCAGCTGTTCACTCGCTCCCGCAGCGAGCGCCTTCCCATAATCCTCGTCCCCGTTCCAAAATGCGATGCGACCACGCGCCAAGAGGACAGTGCCTTCACCTGGAATGAGCACGAAAGACGTATGCTAAATTAACTAAGCATCAAAGAACGCCGAGAACATAGTTCTCTGCGCTGCACCTGCTGGCGTCTGCAGCAGTACTTTTTCTAAAAAAAATCAATAAAACAAATAGCACTTGTTTATATAGGTGAAAGGAACGCGTGCCGGAAGGCCTGAAATCCTAGTCCCCTTCAAAGTACTCCACCTGGGATGACACACACTTGTTTGAAGCATTTTTTTTATCGAGTATGCTCGATGAAATGAGCCAGTGAAGGCGAATCATATATCCCGAGACAGAGAAATACTGAAATAAACGGACATGATCCCAGATATTTGTGTACGTTCGTCCTGTCCGGCCTCAGTCGTGGTGTTCAATGCTTCATACTTCACTGCACTTGAAAGCAAAAAAAAAAATGGGTATGACAGGCGTGCAAGTTCGGCGGAACCGAGGAGGCCATTTGCAACTGATCTGCACGCAGAACTGACCGATCACACCTTTAATGAGAGCACGCTCTTTACTGAACCGCACAATAAAAGACGACAAGAGTATCTCGTCCGGCGAACATTCAAGTCAACTCACGCCTGTGCGTAGCTTCCTGTGCTTTTCTAGAGATTTGGTTAAATTCCTCGAGCACGACGCCAGCTGCCAACTGTTTACTGCTGTACATGGTAAAACCCGCGACGGAACCAAAAAGGACAACCGCGATACTTTTTATCTGCCTCGGGTTTTAGTAGGTGCCTACCAAGGTTGCCTGTACTCTTTGGCAATGTTTGTTTTCTGCCAGTTTAGGCGAACTGAGCCACACGCCTGTTTCGACCGGTTCAAATTTGAATAAATGGTAACCAACGCACAAAGAAAACAAGTTTCAAGTACTTTTTGAGATTTTTGAAGTGACTTTTACTATTGAACGAGTGCATGCACTTGAATGTTCAATTCAAGAGTTTATAAAACCTGACTACCCCATGCTTGTCACCTGCCAACAGGGTGGTAACGCTCAATGGCTCGAGCCCAGTGGGTAGTTAAGTAAGCCTGTGGGGTAGTTACAGCCGTCAAAACGCATGATGACTAGGGGGGTGCTCACTTTTTCTTAGAGTGTAGACGACGTGCGCTCGCGCACACTGAATGCCGATTGAAGCAGTGCGCGCGGCTTCACAAGGAGCGCGCGTGCACAGCTTCAATCGGTGCTTAAAGGTAAGTGCAAAGAAAAAAATTTTTTTAAACAGCCTAATTGGGACAAGCATGTCAAAAAACAATTTCTCGGTGAGAAAACATTTTTTTAAAGCAAAGTTTGTTGCGTGAGACTGATTTTAGTTTGCGGGTATTTCGTCCGTTTTAAAGCGCGCGCCACGAAGTTGGGATTCCGTGACGTTTGTACCAATCGGCTGCTATACTTCTCATTGGCTAAGAGTTTGGTTGACAGCTTAGATCTTGGTTGTTAAACCTTTGTTATATTTTGCGATTTCCTTCTGAGCGGCATATTTTTTGTTTAAAGAATAACCCGTGTAATGAGATTTATTAATAGTCTTTACAAAAGGGTTACAAGACGGGCACTTCTGTTTGAATTCATACCGTAACAAACAAAAGCTTCGCCATTCTTTCATGGCCGCTGAAGTCTCTGCACCCGCCTGTCTTGCCTACCTCGACGAGTCGTTTCGCCGAAGTGACCAGCGTTTCGTGCTGACCCAGGTGCTTGCGTGAGACTTCTTGAAGTGAAGTGTGTGTTTAACAGCTGTCGCAGGTGTTAGTGATAGGAAGCGGTGCTGGGTTTTGGCTTTCGTAGCGCGGTTCTTTCGTTTTCCTCTTTGCTTGCTTAGCGTGTTTTTTTTGTTTTTTTTTGCGCTTGCGCGTGCAAATGCTGATATCTTTTTGAGATGTCAGATGAGTGATCCCGACAGCGAGCCTTCCAGCAGCCATTTCGCCCCGAAAGGAATGGTATTTGGCTGAAGGCAATCGGGCGTTCGCGTAGCGGCAAACGTGTCCAGTTACGTTCTCGTCATATCGCTCCGGAGGCCGTCGAGATTCGCACCGGGTGCCCCGAACGTCCGCGACTAGACACAGCTGTAGCCGTAGAAAACCTGGCACAGCCAGGTTATTACGTAATACTTGTCCGCAGAAGCCTTCGGACGTCCGAATTCTGCGTTAGCAGACAGATTTTGTTTCTCTGCTTCCGAACCATTTTGCGTAAAGTTGTTTGAATGAATGTGTACTGTTATCGTAAATCTTGGCTTGTGATCGCGGCTTTGTAGATTATTTTATTCGTTTTGATGGAGAGACGCAAATGACGGGCATAACAAAATCGGTTGCATATTCCGCATATCTTGCAAAAGCACTTCCCCAATCACCTTGCGAAAAGCGCGAAACATGGAGTCCGCACCGTCCCGACTTCCCAGTTTTTTACCTGCTTTAGAACAGTTTGTACCTGCCAGCAGGTATGTCTACTGGAACTTGAAACTAGGGGCAGTGAAAGTAAGCAAAGAGACAATGTTCGGAAAGGTTGCTCGCCTCCCCAATTCCTTAACGTTCAAGTGATTGCACCGCAATAAGCGCACAACGCCTCTTCCCAAAATAAAAAAGCACTATGTTTACTACGTAAAAAATGGTCTCAGTTCATGCATCTGTGGGCAGGTAGGAAATCTTGCCGAAATTTATTTACACAGCACGATGAGCGCTACACGTCGCTGTGCAAACGCAGTCCGACACGAAGCATAAAAACGGCAGATTTAGGACAACAATTCGGAGTTCATTGTTCAATTAAAGCGACATAATTTTGTTGAAAACGCCCGCTGCTTTTTACTCACGGTATGCGTCGGGAATCTTACACATTTTGAAACGGAACGAAGGAAGATTTACTTTTAAAAACGCTCGCTGCGTCCTCCCGGACCAGTTTGACTGGATCAGCTAACGACGACAGGACTGAACCCCACAACAACCAATCTGCGCTCCGTTTTAGTGTGGGTGTCTACTTCCAAGCACCGCTCCACACACACCACGAACGTTTCAGTTCTTTGTCGCATCGCCGTGTTGCACCAAACAGAACGAGATCGCCGAAGTCAACGCAGCACTGTCGTCGGTCGCTTGTGGTTGCGCAATCGTGGACCCTGTGACTCCCTTCGCTTTCAAAGCACACACGTCTTCCGGGAACATCACAGGGCACTTCTCCGATCACGTCTTCGCTATGGGCTCGCAAACCGCGCAGCTTCTCGTTACAGCTCTATTCTCGTGCACCATCAAACCAAAACAATACCGGCGCCATGTTTAACGTGCGTTGTTGCCAGATCTTACCGGAAGTCGAGACGCTGCATTGTTCAACTAAGCAGCCAAGTAAACAAAAAAGAGCAAATCCAAGAGTGAGGGGCGGGGCGTAGTTCACCTCCGCGGGGGTCGAAAGAGCGGGAGTTTCAAATGTGGAGAGGTTCTGACTCCGACTAAATTACGTCCTGTGGCGTAAATATTGCTAAAAAAATTTTCGCGGAACATTTCTTTTGTGACATCACTTTTTTCTTTGCAGTTACCTTTAAGGTGCGCGGCGCACGTGCTCTACCTTTGACTGCGTAGCCACAGAAAGTTTCCTCGAGTATAATCGGAAATGCATTTTGTAAAGGCAGAGCACTAGTGAAAATACACCTGGCCAAGGGCTGGTGTGACTGGAGGTGACACCAGACTTTTTCACAGATGTGATTTGGGACATTTTCACACCAGCAATCTAGTGTTCTAGTGTGACACCGGAAATCTGGTGTGATGCTGTGACACCAGCAATCTGGTGTTCTGGTATGACACCAGCAATCTGGCGTCCTGGTGTGGCATCAGGTTTTGTGGTAGTGCGATACTAGAGCGCCGGTCGACTGGGTGTTGCAATGATACGTTTGACAATAACGCTGCTGTCATAATTACTTTATTAAAAAAACACAATTTTTTGGGGGAAAATGGTTATCTAATTATATCGCAAAAGTAAATGAATGGAATGTCCAGTGGCTCGATTTCCTTGTCCAGCTCTTTCAGGGAAGCCTCCCCTTGCGTAGAAGAATACAGTCGAGCCCGGATATATCGAATTCAAAGGGGATTGTAAAATAGTTCGATATATCGATAATTTGATAAAAAAAATTTGTTAACTTAAGCTCCAGTTGAAATTTCTGCGCGTCTCTCTTAATACCGAAGGCCGCGACAAACGGGACCTTACCAAATAGAGCCACTAAGAGCCACTAAATACAGTAGAGCTTAGCTGGTGAAGATCACAAACACCGCCGTATTTACGTGACTGCGATCGTTTACGCCGGTGCTGCGCACGACCTCCGCACAGCAGCGGTGACAAAACAAAACACGAATTAAAAAAAAAATGAAAGAATGGAAAAGGCAAGCTGCATAAAAACAAACAAATAACGTTCGATCCATGGAATAAAGTTAAGCAAGCAACAAAAAAGAAACCTCATTAACAGCAAAAAAAAAAAGAAAGGCAAAAAAAATGCGCAAAGCAAAAACAGCGAAAGAAAGGGTAAACAAAGATAAGGCGTTCAAAGTGCGATTGCTCAACCGTTGTTGTGGACACACTCAACTTGGCGAAGAATTTTTTGTGCTTATTTTATTCTGGGGCTAAGGAGCACTCCCGGCCCTCCCTCGCGTGCTCTTCCCTTTGCTTTTGCCATCCTCTCACTTTTTTTTCTTTTTTTTACTGTTGCTTTTTTCTACGATTGTTTTTTTGTTGAGTATCTCCGCGCACAAATGCTGGCTTGGCGGTCTGCCAGCCCGGCAACGCGAGCTATGTGCTCCGCGGGCGCAATCTGACCGTGGGAAAAGTGAAGAGTCGCCGTGCTTCGTTTGCTATATCGAGTATCCCCGCCATGGGAGTCCGTGGGAGTTCGATACAAAAAGACAATGCTCCTACACTATTAGATGTGATTTTCAAGGGGATGTTTGGACTTTTCGTTATAAGCAATAATTCGAAATACCCGGGTGTGATATAACCGGGCTCGACTGTGTCAAATCTTTCTTCGAACTCACCGATGTCGGTTGGATCCGTGGCCAGGAGGACGCCGATCTCGTTGATGATCTTTGTTGTGGCGACTCGCAGTGTCGTCCTCTTTCACTTCAGGCGGTCGACGCCCTCCTTGCTCCTAGTAGGCACGATCTGGCCGTTATTTCCCGGGTTTCGACACCACAAACTGTATTAATTCCCAGCTTTTTTTGTCGTTTTCCTACCAGACCATGTCTAACTTTCTGTAGCTCGTCGAAAGTCTGGAAAGCGCATCAGCAGATCTCTTCGGCTTCGACTCGCAGAGAAGACTTTTTATTTCCTCAAACTTCAACATGCATACTGGCGGAAAGGAAAAGAGAAACCCCCGAAGTGGCGAGCGCCCCAAGCTGCTCAAGGCCGCTCGGGAAAGTGCTGGGGACGAGGGGTGACACTTTTTGAGCACAAAGGAGCCCGCCGCGGGGTCTCCGGCGACCACAAAGACGGGAGGAAACGAGGCACCACGTCGGGGGAATGGGCGTCACGAAAACTAATTAAACAAACTAACTAATTGTCCCCGAAAGAGCACCTTTAAGGGTAAATAAATGAAATAAATGAAATGAAACACGCTCGCGGACGGGGGAAAAGTAAACAAAAATGCAACACTGGTATCACGTCAAACTGCGTGGTGTGCTCACCAGGCTGCCTGCTTGACGCATGAGCTCGTGTAATGTGACACCAGACTCTCTTGGTGTGCCCACCAGGTTGGTGTGCGGGTACACCAGCATTTTCGGTGGGCAAACGAGGCTGGTGTGCTCGATACACCAGCAGTGCTGGTGGGCACACCAGATCTTCTGGTGTCACACCAGGATTCTTTGACCTCACACCAGGACTGCCTTGTGTATTTTTCATTGCGGAGGAAATAGTGAAAGAACTTACTAATTGATGTGACTAGTTGAACCCTCTTCTAGCCCTCTCCTCCGATTATGTCAAAAAGAGTGAATAGCAGAAGAGGTTTTTATTTGCACGATGTTTCGAGAGGAGTCCTCCAAAATTTTCTACATAGAGTTGAAGCAAGGTGTTAGCCCCCCCCCCCCCCCCTCTGTTCAACAACACGCTGGTTTCTAATTATTACTCCCCTCTGAAGTGGGAGTATTTTAGGGGGATATCGCAAACTTCTAGCTCCCTAGAAATTTATGACCCGCCATCCTTCCACGAAAGTGAGAATTTCGAATAAACCCCCGACTTGAACGCTTATTTCTTATTCTTATTTTCACAACCATATCGAAGCCCATGCACGATGCAACAACAACACAGCCAAGGCCCTCCATTACCCCTCCATCCCCATACTCTGTTCACCCCTAAGCTGGCAGGGCGTAGGAGGCTGCATACTAGCCATTAAAAATCGCATCCTTGCCGGCCAACCAATTTTCGGCCTTCTATCGCCTGACCTCACTTTCTGCGCGCATTTCGCAGAGATTCCAATCACGTGGTGCAAGGCCAACGTTTGGCTGGTCCAACGAGCGTGTTTCTTCTACCGCCTTGTCAGTTTATGGGCAAACAATGTATAGTGCCGCACAGAACGTAATCGAAAAACATGGCAGGTGTCTGACCCTTCGGACTCTCTGTTTAATGCGAGCCGAGCAGTTGAGCCCCTTCGGTCGTCTTGCTCCCCCGATGTTGGCGACTCTGGTGCAGAAATATGACAAAAACGAGCGGCACTGCCACAAGGGCATGACACCTTGTCTAAGATTGTCCCATGTACAATGCACAGTGTGGAGATACTCTCGACCAGCGGCGTAGACTTTACATTTTTCCGGGGGGGGGGAAGGAGGGGGTTGCGCAATTTTTTTTACACCGCCAATTGTCAGTACTTTTTTTAGGGCGTACATTTTACAGCGTATATATATCGCAATGTGCCCGTCGCCATGTGCGTTATTTTGTTTACATGCCACTACTAGAAGCTCGTTGCATGGCACGTAAACAGCGTCTGCTGTTTACGTGCCATGTGAAACAGCGTAAACAGATCTGGGGGGGGGCAGAGCGCCCCCCCCGGATTTCACAAGGCGGGCACGAGCCCCGATGCCCCCCCCGTAGTCTACGCCTATGCTTTCCCAACATCCCCGAGGAATACCCCTTAGCATCTTTCGTAGATTAGGTTGTGTTCTTTCTCACACAGCTGCTCAACCGAACGACCAAATTGCCTCTAGCTCCTCTGGTCGCAGTTGGCGGTATTTGTCCTCATATGGGACGGACCTAGCTAGCTACAAAGGCTGCACGGAATAGAACGGAGACACAACTTGGACATCAGAATCCAGGCTACGATGGCGGCACCATTGATGCTATCGAGGACAACTGGTGGCTACTTCCGTTCCGTGAGTAGTAGCACTGTAGTGCTATTCACTGAATAGCTCTTGCAGTGCAGTCAAATTAAGTTTTGCCGTCCAGAGCACCCCGAATCTCCACTATTCATTGCAAATTATGTTTGTCATTTTAAACCCACGCCTTTTCATGAAACAAAACTGGAGACTCGGCGATTCTTTCAACTAAATGTTTAACAGTGCAAAAATAAAAAAGCTGTTTGTCCTTACCACCACCACTGTACGGATGCTTGCACTTGAAAATATTCAAATATCTTATCCTGCTTATACACACTCACACGCCTAGCACCCTACAAGGTTTAGTCCGACACTTCGTCCCACACCACCCCAGAAATGTGTGGTGGACCAGTGAGAATGGACCTTTCCGACGGAAGCTCAAAACCAGGCAAGGGTGGAATGGTGCCAAGGCATGACGTACCAATTCCAAAGTGGCAACCCTAAGAGTAGATATCTGTCATTGTAAAGAGCGAAAAAACGTGGACCATCCAGTCTGCTTTCAAAACCAAGCACCAGTCATCCGTTGGGATATTGTCTGAAAAAACTCCTCTGCTGAGGCTTAAAAGGCCAAGAAGTGTTGAAAAGAAAATGGTGGCAATCTTCCTTACAACCAATGGGCAAGTGGCCACAGTGGCGCGGGAAAACCAAAGACTGCACAGCGATACACCACAGTTTGCCTGCCAGTGGTATACGATGGGAGAGACGACCAAATTCGGCTTGAGGTGATGAAACAGAAAAATTAGAATAGGAAAACAGTGATTAACCTGGTTTGTTCGTCCTGGTTGGCTACTTTGCCTAGTAGGAGGGGGAATATGGTAGTTAAAAGAAAGAATTTAAAAAAGAGAAAAGTTTTGTTTTTCAACATTGAAGCAAGGGTGAAAACACAGGCCAGCTGGTGTACAGCTCTCATAACAATCCCCGGATCAAGAACGATAAAAAGACGGACTATCACACAGATGTCTCAACCAATTTATGCCTACAAGATTCAAGCTGGAACAGGTGGGTTTACAGAAATGTTAACATACCCGCACATCCCGCTTCGTGGTGGCCGAATCCGCTAAAGGAGGCTCATCGCCATTTTCTCTGATCTGAGGTCCTATGTGGCGATTCAATAAACTGGGGTCGGTGAAACGGCGTTCGCTAACACCAGCTATGCGTCCGAACAAATTCACCCAAACCCGGTGCGCACACGCCGGCGGGGAAAGACCTGGAAAATTCTACGGGAATACCCCAAGCGGCACCCCCACGAAATAGGGAGAGGGCGCAAGACGCCGGTCACAAAAAGTAAGAAAAGAGCCCCAAAGAGCGGAGATCTGTCCGTCTGACCTAGGCAAAGCCGCCGTGGGGCTCGGAGGAAGAAAAATAACGTTCTAGAGTTCTAGCATGGGAAACACCAGGCCCTTCACGAATGTTTGCATGCCTTCCGCATGCTTTGCCTCCTCCTCCCCGACGCCAAATTAGAAAGGTCCTTCTCGCGGTTAAAACACATCCTTTCATGGCAGCAAACGCGACTGAACCCGGACATGATATGCTTTTCTTAGGTCGTTTCACGCGGTCGAGAGTGATCGTACACAAGAGTAAAGATAATAATGCCTTTGCATGTAATAGTATTGGAGAGGCACTCGTCCATTCTTGCCGTAGATATATTTAGTTTTATGTTTGGTGAACAAAACACAAAAACAATAAGTGAGAGATTGTGTTATACCGAAGTAATCCAGTGCATGGCAGAAGAGGTGTGAGTATATTCGGTTGAATTCTTCACTTTTCCTTGACCGTTTTATTAACCTGTATGAACCGGTCTAAACCCCTCCGAACCGTTTTTCTTTCGCTCCGGAGATGATCTTGAAGCACACCAATATATTTGAACCGTAACCTGAACCAAAGCGAAAAGTGTTTCGGTTCGACACCCTGAAAAATGGACATCGCGATTTTGCGCATCTTGTTTCGCCGCACCGCTCCTGCGTGCTAAGGGTAAAGCACACTTCCAAGGTGGGAAGTTGCACAGAATTTGTGAATAAAGCCGTGGCTTTTAGAGCTCAGCTCTTAGGCGCCTGCTCCCGGCTTGAGCGCCGTCGCCGTAACCGTCGGTGTCGCCGTCGGCGTAACCGCGCGTTGCATTATGGGACGTTTCCGATAAAGACGTCACAGGTGACATAACCTTTGACATCACCAGCGTCTTGAGTGACGTCACTCGTGACGTCACCAAGCGTTGAGTTATGGGTAAATTTCCCCGCTTAATTTAGCGGAAAAATGTCCCCGATATATTTAGCGAAAAAAATTCTCCACTAAATTTAGCTGCAAAATTTCCCGCCAAATATGCGGAAAATTTCACCGTTAAATGTTGCTAAAAAATTCCCCTCTAAACTTAGCGAAAATAAATTCTCGTTGAATTTAGCGGAAACATTTCCCCATTAAATTTAGCAGAAAATGTTCCCCATTAAATCTAGCGGAAAAAATATCCCTTTAAAATTAGCGGAAAAATTTCCCGCTGAATTTAGCGGGAAAATGTCCACACTATTTTGAGCTGAAAAAACTCCCCGCTAAATTTAGCGGAAAATTTCCCTGTTAAAAAAGCTGAAAAATTAACCCGCTAAATTCAGCGGAAGAAATTCTCCGCTAAATTCAGCTGAAGAAATTCTCCGCTAAATTCAGCGGAAAACTTTCCCTACTTTATTTAGTGGAGAATAGCTTCTGCTAAATTTAGCGGAAAAGTTAGAGAAAACTTTCCGCTAGATAGAAGGGAGCAGGAGAGGAGGAGGGAGGGTACGGATGAGGAGTAGAGCCATACCCTCCTCTCTGTACATTCCCCTCCTCCTCAAGAGCTTCGCTCTTATTTGTCGTTGCATAGGATTGTAAACGTCTTTTACTTTTGACATATATATATATACTGTATATATATAGGGTGACACAAGTCACCAGGCTTGATCTGAAATGAACCGCAAAACTCTACGCCTGCACGTAGCAATCTAAACTTTTCGTCAAAGGCGTAGTTCATAGGTCGGTTTTTTCTTGTAAAATTACGAAGCTCAGCTCTCTTTCTCTAAAGAAATAGGGCCAAGAAACTTGCCATGTTCTACAGCGGGCGGCAACTTAGACGAACAAGTCCAGTAGAGGGGTGTGTTTTGTGTTCGTATTGATAGATGGCGTCGGGAGCAGCGTCCGAAGGTGCAGCCGGCCAGCGAAAGAGAGCAGACGACACGCAGATGAAATCCGTTGGCGGCAAATGCGCCGTCGTTATGCTGACGCGTTTCCTTTTTTTACTTTAAGCTTTGCTTTTATTGTCCGAATTTATTTTTAATCAAAGGTACATTACAAAAAAATTATGTTCATTTTAATAAACCACGGTGGTCACGAGCCGTCATGACAGGAGGTCGCGCCATCTATCGATAGGAACGCCAAACACACCCCGCTACTTTACTTAGTCGTCTGCGTTGCCACCCGCCGTAGACTCTGGCAAGTTTCTTGACCATATTTTTTACAGTAAAAAAGCTACGCTTTGTAATTTTACAAGAGAAATGAAATACACCTTTGACGAAATATTTACATTGCTATGTGCATGAGTCAATTTTTACGGTCCATTTTAGATCAAGCGTGGTGATTTGGGTCACCCTATATATATATATAATGGCCCGCAATATTCGGATGATAAACTTACTTTAAATTCCAGATTTAGCAAGAAAAATTGAGTGTGGCTTAAAATATTTGTGGGGACTGCTCTGGGTATATTTGTTATGCGAAATCTCTGTTTGGGTTATGACCTTTATACTGCTTGATATCTGTTAGTTGGCACAGCCAATAGATTATATTGAAACTAAATTAGCTGGGGCAGTGGAGTGAAACTTTGAAAAACCTTAACGAGTTTGATGGTATTGCTTTTAGGAACGCATATTTATCATTTCCATGCCGAGGTCTGTTGTTATAATTCTACATATTGAAGGTTATTGATGTTTGTTAAGGAAATTTAAAAGCTTTCTTCTCTATCTTATTTAGGAATTGCAGTTTTACTAGGGCCGTCAAATTTTGAAGAAAACATCAATTTGTGTGATCTTAAAAATGTTCATTGCCATAATAGTGGAAGGTTTTTTGCTTTATCATTGATTTTGTACAGAAAATAACTATACACTGAAGTTTATTCTGCCCTTCATCAATCTTCATCGTGTTGCAGTTTAGGTGCGTCGACGCAGAACTAAGCAGCTTGTTCTGTGTTTGAGAGAGTGAAACCTGCCGTGCAACTGGTGCTAACGAAAGGTTCCACAAATATATATAAGCAAAGCAGTCTTTTTTTTTTGACTGGCTAATACACAAATTTTAGAAAAATAATTACAGCGGTATGAATGAAAATGAAGTGTGTGCTTACGCTCAAAATGTTATTTTTCCTGCTTAAAAATGAAATTTCGGCTACTACAAAAGGTGCTTCGAAATGACTTCTACCAATCACGTCCCTGTTTATGTCACGTGACCTGTCAGGAACCCTATACACCAATCCAGTTATCCCATTGAATCTACCGAAAAATATTTATGTCTTGTGACCTTTTCATCAAGTCAGTTTCCCTGATAAAGTGAGTGGGAAAATTGACGTCACGGACATATACACAAACTCAGTTCCCCCATTAAATACGGCCGGAATACCTGTGTCACATGACGTAAGCAACAAGTCAGTTTCCTCGCTAAATTGATAAAATTTAGCTTCTTCGCCCTCTGAAACGACCGCTTAATATCTTCTTCGCAAATTTAAAAGATTGCATTTTCACAGATCTCCTAATTTTTCGCCGGAACTTGGCAAGTCTAGTTGAAAGTTGAAACTGTATTACATTTTGTGTGAAGTGTGCAACCGTTGTTATGCTAATTTGTAAATTTGAAGCTGTGCGTGTGCTGTTTTACTTCTTCTTATCTTGTGTGCGCCAATGTGAAGACCCGTGTGGTTGTTTTGGCGAACATTAAATAAAAAACATTATTAGTATTGTCATTATTTAATGGTGCATTTCATGCATTATATATTTTTAGAAGTGAAGGTCGCTGTTTTTTTTACGTCTTTTCTATTCTGCCAGTGAGAGTTGCTCAGCAGTCCAAACACAAAAAGCAAAAAGAACTGTTTTTGCGTTCCAATGTAGCAGAATCTATTAGGGGCACATTTCAGATCTTCTAGATATGGAATATAGCGTGGTTTTTGAATGGGTACGGAAACGGAAGTGAAAATATACAAATTTCGTTCGGAAATGAGTCAACGATGAGGATAATAACCGTAAATGATTATCACACGTTTGTATTTCGAACGAGTTGCTAAATGTTTCGTTCCAAACGGTGCACTCGAGCAAGCGCTCGAAGGAAATCGAAGGAAGAGCGCGATGCGTCATGGGATTACCGGCGCAAACGAAAACCAAACAAGATTCTCCGCGTTCGTGACGTCCGAAGGCTTACGTGGTTATGAGCTTTGCCGTTGGTGGCGTTGTCAGCGTTGTGGTGGCGTCAACACGTTACAACCGAGCCGTTCAATGTACCCGCAGGGTGACGAGCGTTTCACGTGTGAGATCAGCTGAGCGAGCGTTTCGCTTGTGAGCTGGTAGGTTTTTCTCTTCTTTGAAAAAAAGGCAGAACTCTCCATTTTAGTTGTATTCTTTTAGCCGACAGACCTAAGCTCTTTATCACCTTGGGACCGCGCTCCTTGTCCTCATCACAAAAGTGATCGGAACACAAACAAGCAGCAGGGGGCAGAACCCGCGTAGGAAAGGACAGACGTGCAAACCGGATCCACAGGGCACGAAGTTTCTCGTCGTTCGGAAACTTGTGGATCGGCATATCGCTGTTGACCAAGCCATTATCACAGTTCTCAGGTATGCATCTTGACGTCAAAAAGCACAAAACAGTTTTGAACTGTACAGGAAAGTCACAGGAACAGCTCGGCGACATTCCTCAACGAGTCCACCATTGCATCTCGTTGGCTTTCTTCGCAAAAAGGCAAAGGCTCCGCAATCGCGTTCCGGCTGAAGTACCTTAAAACAGTTGAGCGTACTTTTCTATAAAGAGGCGCTTATACGATGTCTACTGCGGCTACGTAAAGGTCGGTTCCTGCTACATCATGATACGTAACAATATTATCAACGTTGTTAGATTACCTCCCAACTAAGCTTCACAGTCATCTACCAGGTGCACATTGAAAGGTCGTTTAATTACATTTAAATTTAGTTTTCTTGTGCCTTTCAACGTAAGACTGGTGTTCTTGGGGTTATGCAGCAACATGCAACACAGTTAAGCTAGAAAATGTGTACTGGAATTTCGTTCCCGTAACCCTTTAAGTTTTGGACCATTGTATCGCCCCTATAAAATTATTTAGGATTTTTAATTGAAACGTGATGACGTGTTCACTCTGACTACTTTCTATTGAATTTTATTTCCTGTTGACATGGCCAGCAGAATGTTTGCTGATTTTCTAATGATTTCGTTCAGCCTGAGAAACAAATAAGCTATTGATTTGCCATAAAACTCAACGTTAATTTCATTCTGTTGACTTCCTGTGGTGCAGTGTCATAGGAAAGACTGCAGACATTCTGTTTAGGTCGTGTGGAAAATATTTCGTTGACTTTCTGCAGCCAGTGCAAATAGAAAAGATACGTCCCTACCAAAATAACGGTTTGAAATCATTCCGAAAAACTAAATCCAGTTTAAAGTCAATCCAGTGACAATCCGGAAAGAGACACTCCGGTTTGCACAAACCGTGATTTTTCAACTTTGCATTAAAGACCGACCAACGAAACCATATTCCGCAGGGTAGGAAAATGCCCGTCCGACCCTCCACTTTTCACCCTCTCCCAAAAGTCACGTGACGGCAGGGGCTTCTTTTGTGTCGGCTTTTCCTGTAGGGATAATCCTCAAAAAGCGCGAAATGAGCGGCTAGCTGCGAGCGCCACAACGACCTTGAGACGTCCAAATGTCTTCCCTCGTTGACGCGGGCGCGCTCAAGACCGAGGAAGCCAGCGCGACCGAACGCTTTTTCCCATGAGCTGCAGGCCCGACGCCGCTCGGTCGGTGGAGATCAAGGGGTCGTGGTATGTTGGGGTCGTTCCAGCAGCCGCTCTCTGACAAAGCGCGGCGGCTGCTGAAACCATTCCCGTGTCTGCACAAGGATTGGCTTGCGCAATAAAGGGTTCAGGTCGTCGATAATACATTTCTTTCCGAAACATGCAAATCAAGTGGCTTTCCCCAATCTCTTCATTACTGTTTGAAACACATATCTCCTCTCATAGGTTGTTCTTTACATTTTGCACTATTTTGCGTATTTATTCGTCCTTACCTCTGCTTGATGACTGTTTTATAACTTGATAAAGACCTTTAAATATTGGCGCGGGCTATCGCGATCAACGCTGTACCGAATTTATCCAATATTGGACAAGACTGGCGTCAGGAGGGTGGAAGAAGCAAGCCGCGATTCTGGCTTCTAATAAAGACGGTGCAGTCCTAAGATAAGTCTTTGCTTCACCCGCATCCACAACGCCCCATCGTTTGCGCGATCACAACTTCTCAGTAACCTAGCTGTATACCACATTTTACTCATAGTTACTATAGATGTAGCCCCACAGGCATTCCCGTTATGAGCGAGTCGACTTTTTAACGACCGGCGACTCTCTGAGTGAGAATAAATATCACCTTTCCACAACAACCACCCCTTTTCTCCCCCCCCCTTTCCCGAGTTGGGGAGATATCAGGCCATTCCAGGAAGCAGCCTGCAGACTGCGCTTTTTGGCTACTCATTCTCAACACGTTCGATCGTGGAAGTAAACACATTGCATGAACGACGCCCAGTTTATTTGCGACCTAAATAATGTGGCTCTACTGTTGGGACCCAATCCATTTCATTATCAATCATTATTTGTTATGATTTCATAGTGAAAGTGTGTTCGTCGTGATGCCACAGAAGTGATCGATTCAAAGGGAGAAATAGGTCCTCGTATTTATTTTGCGGATATACTTGCTCTTGTGATGCTCTAGTGTGTAAGGTCAAAGCACCCGAGGCAGTGCGAAATGCTTTACAACTGTCGTTGACGATGAAATAGTTGTGGGAAGTGCGTACAATTGTTTACACCCCAAAGGCATACCTAAACACAACAAAATATTGCAATCGCAAAAAAAAAAATCAGCTTGCGAGATTTGTTGCTTCCCTCCCCCCTCTCTCTCTATTTCGCGCCACTACCAAAAATAGCGGCCGAGCAACGAAATTCCACCAAAACCTCGCTTCTTGGAGAAAGGACACCAGGGTATATGGTAGTGAATCTGCCAGGGAGTTTGTAGAAATAATCGGCGACCGTTGAATCTAGCCTTCTGAACAAATCATGCCCGGGATATTTCCATTTTCCATCCACGCGATTAGAAGGCAAGACCCTGGGGAATTTATGTGCACTAACATGCTGCTTCTAAGAGAAATTACCAGATTTATAGTGCATGTCAATTTAGATGTAAATAGTTGAATCACTGTGCACAAACATTCGCGGCCTCGAGGATGACATGGAAGCATGGCGGAAAGCAGCTTGCTGGAAATAGAAGTCTCTATTGGATTGCACTGGTGTCAAAAATTATTACGTATTTTGTCTTATTTCTGTGAGAAAATAAAAACCGCGTTTAGAAACCGAACACTGTGCGTTTTGAGGAGCGCCGAAAGGACATAAAAAGCCAGGACAGCCTCGTATATTTTCTGTGTTTTTATTCTTTCCGTGTGAACTGAAGCCTGAACAATACCAGGCAAGGCGACTTGCGTCACTCAGCTTGTCCTGGTCTCTTGTTTTTCCGGAGCCTTTCAAAAGGGGATGAAAAATTAGGAACCGATTGACCCGACTTGCCACATTAGAGCTGTTCATTTTCATTACTACAGGCTCTCTTCAAGCGTCTGGCAAAGTTCAGCTTGAACTGGTCCGTTTATATTTTCGGTTCCTTTCAAAAAGTGAGCTCTAAGCCACTGGACCAACCTACCACATTCATAATTTGCGGAAGCGGAGAAGTGGAAATGCGACAAAAGGAAAGATTCGCCCGCGTTATTTGAGGCCTATAGAAAAGCGGACCGGATGAAAGGGGGCCGAAATCTTTTTCAAGAAACACACAACCTTCTCTACAATTCTGTCTAACAATTTGATATAAAGGTATACTTGGACGCCGACATTATTCGTTTAGGAATCGAGCCAAATTTTGTACCTGATCACAATGCGTCTACGACCACTCCCATTCGATGATTATCATGTTTTCGACTATGTGCACGATGCGGTTTTCAGCGGTGGGTTTTTAATCTGACTGCCAACCAGAGCGCGAGCCAGACAACGCGGGCCGCCCTTCTTCTTCCGTATCAATATACAATCAAAGAACCCAGGCGGAGCCGTCAATCGTGCTGGTGTCGGGAACCAGTAAGTCTGACCCTTGAAATGCAGGCGTGACGCAAAACCCAGAGGCGTCTCGTTCGCCCACTTACGTTCTTCCCCGGAGGCGGAGATTGTCGTTTAGAGGGGATTATCTTCTGAACGGATCCAAGTCACTAGAGCAAGCTCGCATTCTGCTCTCAAAGCCCCGCCACTCAAAGGTAACGGACGGTGGTTCGAGAGGCGTGCAATCCTTGCCTGCTTGGCCCTCCCAACCGAGCTTTTGACCACATCTATTCTTGTGTTGGCAGTGGCGAAGTCAGTCTTCTCTTGGAACGTTACGAACTACACGCACACAGTTTCTGAGGTAAGAACTAGAGACTATTTATTTACACATTTGTAGGAAATAGCCTTGACCACAGTGGCGCGTAGCAAATAGTGTATGCATATGAAATTACAATGGCACACTGTGCCACATCCCCCTCCACCTTTTGTTCCATGTGCCGCCATAAGGTATTACTGGAAGTAGGATTCCGGGCTATATTATACGTACTCCCGTTTTCCCTTTCATAATAAGGTTCGTCTTGTTCATACTTGTTGTTTTTGTACACACGATTGCAAATGTATGTCCTCTTGAGTTATACTGTATATTCCGCGACACTGTTAGCACGAAGAAGAGATCTCCGTCTGATTTTGTTTGTTGTTTCTTGTATAATCAAATCGCTGCTATTAATACTGCTAGTTGTGCGGATAGTTCTCATTTGGTGAACTAACCTAAAATAAACATTAGCTGGTTGTCAATACCCATCCAAACAAACCGCAAAAAGAAGAAAAAAATGCCGACGCCGTGTTTTCGGTAAGAGTTCCGCGTGGTGTACGTTATCGCAACGGAACGAAAACCAACTAATTGCCACCTGGGCTGAATAAGTGTTTAGATCAAAGGAAGTCAAGGCAACATGCATATTATAGAGCTTTAGCGGATCGTGTTTTTGGTGAACGATTCTGGTATCTGCATTTTGCTCTGCCACTTCTAAGCATACTTTGAAGTGCGTGTTTCGAGCGCCATTGGGCCTGCACCGGCGGCTTCTTGAAACTCTCTGACATATCCGAAGGTTAGCAAATCATTTTCACGTGCGCCATTACGCTCAGGGCGCTCAGCTTCAAGCCCGCGAAACCAATCCCGAATATTGTTGCGGTAGTTCGAAGAGTTTGCTAAGGCGACAGACAGTTTGTTAAAATCCGGTATCCCCTAATTTTGTAAAATCGCGCTGAATTCAAAGCAATATTGAAAAAAGGAGCTCGCGCAGGATCTTCGAAAAATGCCTTGAACGTTGAAACTGCAGTGCTAAAACCGTATACACATACTTATAACATGCTAAAAACTGTAATGTAAATCAGTACGCCGCTCAGCAATGCGAGTCATGAAAAGGAGATACTTGTGTAGGCTAGCCTACTTTTTATATTTCATTCGTGACCGCATTGCGCTCCGTAAAAATACAGTGCGAACTATCTAATATTTTGTAATATATGTGGCGGATTGTCCCGTCAACTTATAACCTAAAGCTAAATGCATTCGTTTCCCTCCGTTTATTTCAGACATTCGGATGTTCACGCGAGACTGAAATGGACGACATAACAAATGTCCCTACATACACGTCACGAAAACGCATGCGAGATGGAACAGAGAAAACTTATGTATGCAGCCGAAGCAGTCTTCGACGGACTCTCAATCTCACATTTTCTGAAAACGCTGACATGGTCGTGTTTGACGACTTACTGAAACAGGCGAAAACCACTTATAAATCCGACAGCCTTGGAAGCCTTATGATCAGGTCGATGCGACGACTCCTTGAACCCGAACTTCGTGACACGGAGGAGAGATTGGGCTCGAGTGCCCCACGCACCGCGTGCAACGAGCAGCATGGTGAAGAGGACTTATGCACGATGGCTTCCGACTCATCACGTGAGCACACTCTAGTTGTCTGCGACCTTGCTGCTCTTTGCGAACTCATTCAGACTGCAGCGAAGCACAGAACAGTATGCCCAGAACCCAGCCTCGTCTTGGAGAAGGTGACGCCACGGGGTTTTGCCTCACGTCTGCATTTCAAGTGCAGTAACCACTCACTGGTTCTCGACACAAGCACGGTTTGCGGTTCCATCCGGGTCGTTGATTGTTTATTCACGGTAGCATATGCTTGCTCCGGAATGCTGGCAACACAGTTCGAGAAATTCTGCACATTCGGCAGGCTACGGTATTCGGCACGAACCCTGGAAAAGGTGCTAACGCGGATCGGAGCTACTGTAGAGCTACTGAAGCTGGAAAGCCTATCAGGTGCGCAGCGGGAAGAAACGGAAGCCACTGAGCAGGACGCTCCACTTTGGCAGCAATCAACATCGAGACTGATGCGCGCCATGCCTGCCGCAAGAATTCTCATCATACGGACGTTGTCGCACTTGGTCAAAAGACCCACAAAGTGGTCGGAATCGTCCATGTGAGCAAGAAAGATGAAATTTCGTCCCAAAAGCACGAACCGCATGGAACAAGAGAGCTGTACAACTACTTTGACTCAAGGAACATCCGTGTTGTGGACCATGCCCATGATCGGAACACAAGTGTAAATAAAATAATCAGAGAAAAGAACGGTCCAACCAATTCAAACTATTGGTGGCATGCTGCAAAACGCCTAAAAAAGGATTTCAGGCGATAGCGGCAGGTCCTAAAAAAAATGAGGGCAAAACCTGGCATACGGAACTGTCCGACAAGTGTCAGGCAGTTCGGAACCACGCCTACTACGCAATTGCCACCTGTGAGGGCAACGCATCGAAACTTCGAAAGTCCTTGATGAATTCCGTGAGGCACTTCAGCGAAGAGCATCAGGAGTGCTGCATGGATTCCCCTTGCAAAGAGAACGGACATGTCCCAACAACTCTACTGGTCAAGGATCCTGTGGCGTTGGAACTCCTGGCACGATTCCTGAGCTCAACGACCTTGTACAAAAATGCCGAATATTTTGTTCTATCCAAAGACACATTTTACGTCGAGTCTTTCAACAGCACCACTCTCATCTACCTAGACAAGAGGATTCATTATCAAGATGCGACATACGGAATGCGGCAGACCTTAGCCATGTTAGATTGGAACGAGCACGTTGGAAGAGGACACACGTCTCTCTACCGCATAGAGGACTGCCGGCACCCGGACAGACAGGGAGGAAAAAAAAGTACATCAAGAAAACCTACAGGTAGATTAGCGCTATCGGCTGTTCTCGTTTACAGCTCATTGTCTATTTTTTTGTTTTTGTTTTTCAGTTTTGTTCGAAAGATTGTGGAGCTGGTTCTTGCGTCTTCCTTTCCTGACGCCACGTGACTGCGGATGAATAAAGCTAGCAGCTTAGGTATGCTTTTTCTTTATTTAAATATAAGTCATTTTTCATATCCCAATAACCCAGTTTTTACGTGTTAATAGTTTTTGGTCACAATACAGGATATTTAAAATTGTTTCTTCTCTCACAGCCTTGTCATGGACACCACTCAGAGCCATCTCGGGGGACAAGGCGACGACGTAGACCTGGATATCTATTTTTTAACGCTTGGAATTATAATGCCAATAAACAACGTTCATTCAACATCAATTTCTTTTCTTTCTTTCTGGGAGACATTTCTGGTGTCAAAAGGACCCCAGATACGGAGTCGAAAACATGATAATCATCGAATGGGAGTGGTCGTAGACGCATTATGAGCAGGTACGAAATCTCGCTCGATTCGTAAACGAATAATGTCGGCGTCCAAGTATACCTTCATATCAAATAGTTAGACAGAATTGTAGAGAAGATTGTGTGTTTCTTGAAAAAGATTTCGGCCCCCTTCCATCCGGTCCGCTTTTCTATAGGCCTCAAATAACGCGGGCGAATCTTTCCTTTCGTCGCATTTCCACTTCTGCGCTTCCGCAAATTATGAATGTGGTAGGTTGGTCCAGTGGCTTAAAGCTCACTTTTTGAAAGGAACCAAAAATATAAACGGACCAGTTCAAGCTGAACTTTGCCAGACGCTTGAAGAGAGCCTGTAGTAATGAAAATGAACAGCTCTAATGTGGCAAGTCGGGTCAATCGATTCCTAATTTTTCATCCCATTTTGAAAGGCTCCGGAAAAACAAGAGACCAGAACAAGCTGAGTGACGCAAGTCGCCTTGCCTGGTATTGTTCAGGCTTCAGTTCACACGGAAAGAATAAAAACACAGAAAATATACGAGTCTGTCCCGGCTTTTTATGTCCTTTCGGCGCTCCTCAAAACGCACAGTGTTCGGTTTCTAAACGCTGTTTTTATTTTCTCACAGAAATAAGACAAAATACGTAATAATTTTTGACACCAGTGCAATCCAATAGAGACTTCTATTTCCAGCAAGCTGCTTTCCGCCATGCTTCCATGTCATTTTCGAGGCCGCGAATGTTTGTGCACAGTGATTCAACTATTTACATCTAAATTGACATGCACTATAAATCTGGAACTTTCTCTTAGAAGCAGCATGTTAGTGCACATAAATTCCCCAGGGTCTTGCCTTCTAATCGCGTGGATGAAAAATTGAAATATTCCGGGCATGATTTGTTCAGAAGGCTAGATTTAATGGTCGCCGATTATTTCTACAAACTCCCTGGCAGATTCACTACCATATACCCTGGTGTCCTTTCTCCAAGAAGCGAGGTTTTGGTGGAATTTCGTTGCTCGGCCGCTATTTTTGGTAGTGGCGCGAAATAGAGAGAGAGGGGGGGGAAACAACAAGTCTCGCAAGCAGATTTTTTTTTTTTGCGATTGCAATATTTTGTTGTGTTTAGGTATGCCTTTGTGGTGTAAACAATTTTACGCACTTCCCACAACTATTTCATCGTCAACGGCAGTCGTAAAGCATTTCGCACTGCCTCGGGTGCTTTGACCTTACACACTAGAGCATCACAAGAGCGAGTATTTCCGCAAAATAAATACGAGGACCTATTTCTAGCTTTGAATCGATCACTTCTGTGGCATCACGACGAACACACTTTCACCACGAAATCATAACAAATATTGATTGATAAGGAAATGGTTTGGGTCCCAACAGTAGAGCCACATTATTTAGGTTGCAAATAAACTGGGCGTCGTTCATGCAATGTGTTTACTTGCACGTTCGAACGTGTTGAGAATGAGTAGCCAAAAAGCGCAGTCTGCAGGCTGCTTCCTGGAATTGCCTGATATCTCCCCAACTCGGGAAAGGGGCGGGGGGGGGAGAAAAGGGGTGGTTGTTGTGGGAAGGTGGTATTTATTTTCACTCAGAGAGTCGCCGGTCGTTAAAAAGTCGACTCGCTCATAACGGGAATTCCTGTGGGGCCACATCTGTAGTAACTATGAGTAAAATGTGGTATACAGCTATGTTACTGAGAAGTTTTGATCGCGCAAACGATGGGGCGTTGTGGATGCGGGTGAAGCAAATACTTATCTTAGGAATGCACCGTCTTTATTAGAAGCAAGAATTGCGGCTTGCTTCTTCCACCCTCCTGACGCCAGTCTTGTCCAATATAGGATAAATTCGGTACAGCGTTGATCGCGATAGCCCGCGCCAATATTTAAAGGTCTTTATCAAGTTATAAAACACTCATTAAGCAGAGGTAAGGACGAATAAATACGCAAAATAGTGCAAAATGTAAAGAACAACCTATGATAGGAGATATGTGTTTCAAGCAGTAATGAAGAGATTAGGGACAGCCACTTGATTTGCATGTTTCGGAAAGAAATGTATTATCGACGACCTGAACCCTTTATTGCGCGAGCCAATCCTTGTGCAGACACAGGAATGGTTTCAGCAGCCGCCGTGCTTTGCCAGAGAGCGGCTGCTGGACCCAACATACCACGTTCCCTTGATCTCCACCGACCGAGCGGCGTCGGGCCTGCAGCTCATGGGAAAAAGCGTTCAGTCGCGCTGGCTTCCTCGGTCTTGAGGCGCCGGTCAACGAGGGAAGACATTTGGACGTCTCAAGGTCGTTGTGGCGCTCGCAGCTAGCCGGTCATTTCGCGCTTTTTGAGGATTATCCCTACAGCAAAAGCCGACACAAAAGAAGCCCCTGCCGTCACGTGACTTTTGGGAGAGGGTGAAAAGTGGAGGGTCGGACGGGCATTTTCCTACTTTGCGGAATATATGGTTTCGTTGGTCGGTCTATAAAGTCGAACCGAAGAAAATCTGGATAGTTAATCTCCGGTTTGTACAAACCGGGATTTTTCGACTACGGCTTAAAGTCAAACCGGAGAAAATCCGGAGAGACAATCTCTGGTTTGAACAAAGCGGAGATGGACAACTCCGGTTAAAGAGCAAACCTGAGAAATTCCAGACACAGAACCTCCGGTTTGCACAAACCAGGTATCAACAACTAAAGTTCAAAAGCGATTTGGAGAATGTCTACAATGAGAATCTCGGGTTTCCACAAACGCTACTTTGCCAAATTCAGTTGAAGAAAAAATAATTGGACAAGTCTAATGAGGTGACCTTCGGTTCGCTCACAAGTCCGGTTAAAATAAAGCTGCAAATAATTCAAACCGGGATGAAGTGCGTCAGGGTGCACCTAATTAATGCAAGATAGAGCATCATGGCGTTATCTTCTTTCTTTTTGCAAGTCATCGCAAAAGAAAAAGATGCACGTAGACCGACGTGCTGTTTACAAACAAGCCCACGTTTGCCGAAAACCAGGTGTGGGCACTACGCGTGCGCAGAAACCGAAGTCGCGTGAAGCGAAACGTCTGCGCATGCGCCATGCCATGAACAGTGCCACCGCTGCTGCGTGACGTCATGGCTGCGTGTTGGTCTATAGTGTATGGCTGCCGCGTTTCGTTCCGATTCTCTATAGAAACTGCGTGCTAAATGTTTCTAGCGGTCAAGTGAAGCTATACCAACAGCAGATATAAAAAAATAAGAAGTTCACTTGCTTTTAAACAAGAGGTTGTTGCACCTTTGAGGTATGGTAACACAGATATAGTTCATACAGTACATGAGCAAGTTCACGAGTGCAGAATCGCTGCTAACCTGGGACTTTTGAATCACATTAAATTACCACATGCCGCTAATATGCTCATTAAATCGATAAGAAGGAAATTTATTGTCATGTGATAAATGAACTTCACTAACAGCATAAAGATTTTCATGTGCTAAATAAACTTCCTAAAAGCAGAAAGGTTGTCATGTGCTAAAGTCTTTACTAACAGCATCAAGATATTAGAAAATAATAATGCATTATTGTTTTTGTCATCGAGTCGTTCAGTCATTTATTTACAAACAGGTTAAAAAGCCTAAAAAGAGCCCACATACGTAGGAAAGCCTAAATAGAGAGGCTTCAGTATGACCTCGAAAAGTTAGCAATAGCATGTAGCAAGCTCACATTTTAATCAAGTTATCAAAGCATGTAGCTGCGTCTGAGAAATTAGAACATTCCTGTGGACTTCAGCCACTGACAAAGACAACTTGGTGTACCGATCAATGGGAACATGTTTTTGTACTCTTGGAAAGTTTCTTTTCTTGGACGAAACTGATATCGTTGTCAGACATCCAACTGAGGTAAAAATTGTCAGCGTGAGAAATACACCGGCCCGTTTGATGCATATATTATGTAAACTTGGCTCTGTGATGCAAATATCTATTCCAGGTCGAAGGGTTGTGTCCACGCTAGAATTCCAGCATGTATACACATACATTATTTGAGTTAATTATGCGACAATGTTTTGCTTATTTCTTTCTCAATATTTTCAGATGGCAAAATAGGTTTTAACCCAGGTTACATAACACGCCATCATTGTACAACAATGGGGTTATGAACATTCAAATAGTTTTGTAGCTCGAAGTTAACGCTAGAAACAAAAGACTCACATACAGTCGCAATTTAGAGAAAAATAGCATAATGCAATGCTTGCTTTTCTGATGGAACTTTAGGACAACACTTTGGATAAAACTCTGCACGACCTTGGTGCGTTCAAATTATTTAGGAATACAATACTGTAAGCTGAGCATAAATTAGAAGTTATCTCCACAACAAATAAAAAAAACACCTTGACGGATTAAAACGAAAAATCCACTCCCTACTCCACTGCACCCGGAACAAATGGCATGTAGGTGCTAGTTATGATTTACACAAATATTTCCTGTGCTTATAACGATAGTTGTATTCACACTCTTTTATTCCTAAGTTTCTAAAGACATTTCTTACGGCACCACTCTATCGCGATTCGGTCAGTTTCGGTTTCGAATTTGGTAAGGACCTCGTACTGGTTACAAATCCCAATGCTAGCGATACCAGAATTTTTTTTTTTCGTTATGGTACTGTCGTGCATTGGGTGCCTTTGTGTCGCGGAATGGAAGTACTTTCAGACATAAAAATGCGCTAACTTATTCAAGTTTATCTATCTGTCAATTTTCTTCCTATGATGATTATGTTCAAGAACAGCGTGGAAGAGAACATCGAATTGTTATTGAAAACGACGCGCTTCGTGTTCATGTGTCTCCGTACCGTGTCTCTGTGAAAGAGGGAGAAGTCATCTAGAAGCAGGTTCAAGAAATGCTCGACGACGACATCATCCATCCCTCAAACAGTCCGTGGGCTTCACCGGTAGTCCTGGAGAAAAAGAAAGACACGACTCTTCAGTCCGGCGTGGACTATTGTCGACTGAACGCCGTAACGAAAAAACGACGTAGACCCACTGCCACGCATCGACGCAACTCTGGACCTGATATTTTTCGTTGATGGACCTGAAGAGTGGGTACTGGCAGATGAAGGTAGACGATCGGGATCGTGAGAAGACTACCTTCGTCACGCCGGACGGACTGTACGAATCTAAAGTTATGCCATTCAAACTGTGCAAAGCACCGGCGACCTTCCTGCGCGTAATGGACACCTTCCTTTCCGGCTTCAGATGGCAAAGCTGTCTCGTCTACATCGACGACGTCCTGGTATTCGCAAGCGAATTTGACGATCACCTTAAACGTCTGCGAGCCGTGCTACAGGCTATCCAGAATGGTAGATTGACACTAAAGCCGTCAAAATGTCGGTTCGCTTACGGCAAGCTCAAATTCTTGGGCAATGTAGTGAGTGCCCAGGGTGAAAGTACTGACCTTGAAAAGACATTCGCTAACGCCGAATTTCCGAAGCCATCGACAAGAGAGCCGCACGAATATTTATTGGGCTGTGTGCTTACTACAGACGTTTCGTTCGCTATTTCGCCAAGATTTCTGCACCAATTACACATCTGACGAACGACAACGTGAACGTCCTGTGAGAGAAGGAGCAAGAACAAGCTTTCAACGAGCTGAAGGTAAGACTACAGTCGCCCCTATCCTCGGACACTTCAGTCCATCAGCGGAAACGGAAGTGCACACGGGTGCCAGCAACGCGGTACTCGGCGCGGAGAGAAGTACTGTGTGTCTTACTGCATGACGTGCCAAGCGGAGATAAATGATGCCTGTAAATTGACGGCGGAAAGGGGGGGGGGCTCGAAGCATGTTAAACGACATGTGCAAGATGCTGGTATACCCACAGGGTACCCTGAGAAAAAGAGAATACAGGTGTGAGTCCCAGAAACTGGTACGTTCGAGCAACTCTTTCTGTGGGTGAATTCAGATAAGATCGACCAAAGAGTGGCTGGTCGACATTTTTAAATCAACTGATGCTTTTACATACCATTGCCTAGTGTCTGGTATAAACGAATTTCAATTTAGTTTTCATAAAAAAAGATTGGGGCCAGGAAAAATCGTAAGGCATGAAAAGGTGGACCCTTGCAATAACTCCCACAGATGGGGGGGGGCAAGTTTGAAAGAGAATAGCTAAAACGATAAAATTAGGAAAATTCCCATACTTCTTAGAAACAAACTATGGGTGTAGCTTGCTTGTAATATATAATATATTTTTTTCTCCCAAACATGGCTGCTCGAACGACAGATGCCAAATTTCGGAGGCCTGTATCCCATGAAACAATTTAATCACCATCATATACTTTTCACGTAATATTCTACTTATATATGGATATCATTTAAAATATATATTTAAATTATATAATATAAATATAAATATAAAAGACTAGTGGTGAAGACATTCGATAAGTTGTACTTAACACGGGAACTTTTGAGATGGTTGCAGGAGGGTCGTCATTCGTTTCTGTATCAGAAGCTATTACTCACTGCGTGAACGTCCTTTCTTTTCATTGACGAGTTCTCTTGACGACTTGCATCCAAATCACCACTGGCATCCCAATCAGAATCACTGTCACTGGACTCATCTCCTCCTGCGAAACTGTCGCAGTCGCTCGGTATGTCTTCATATTCTTCCTCTGAAACAGCGAATAAGGAGAATGAGCACTTGATTTTTAAGAAAATAACTTTACTCTATTTTAGACGCCAACAGCGACTGGTCTTAGGGTGTGCAGTGAAAGAGCTCAAGTCACTTCAGGCATGGTGGTTACTTCTAATGACCACCTGGTCCAAAGCAGAGACACTACGCCATAATGAAGGGCTCTAACTATTTTCTTGCAGATCATATATCCTACACTAACACGCTTTCTCTTTTGCTATTTTCGGTATTGTAGAGCAAGCACCTACCTTCTCAATTGTAAAATCTTTTGGGATCAAACGTGGGAGGCGCCATAGCAGCCGGGAAGCGTAAAAAAAACTTTTTTCCACGTGGTTGGGGCGCGCAAAGAAGCTAGCGCCATCTGGTGTAAGCAGAGCAAAGGTCGAAAAAGAGAAGCACCGGTGGTTTTTTACCCCAACTGCCGTGTAGGAAGAGGAAAACAATATTGCAAAGGTGGTATGAGGTGCTAACCTCCGTGCTTCAAAGAGTTAAGACAAATATGGGAAAAAATCAAACCACGAAAAATAGCGATGCAAAAAAACAAACAAAAAAACACACCAACTTCGATTTTTTTAAATTTAGGTACCCTATCATACTTTATTTCGGCATTCATTTGTATTAAAAACATGTTGCATTATTTGATTGACAAAGAAGACATAACTCCCAAAAGTAGGGTCCTTTTTCAAAGCCTACACTTAGCGGTGCCCTAAACGAGAAGTGATTCTGAGTTCCAGTTTCATGAATCTAACACACATGTTTCATGAATCTAACACGCATGTTTTATGTATTTTTATTCAGATGAGGACATTGCCCAGGTAGCACACTTGCTTGGTTCAGCTGGGGCCAGGATTGGCACTTAGTTGTGATAGCCTGGACACGACTGCCCAGCCATTTACGTCTGTATGCCAGTCTGGCATTTCACAGTATTTCCTTGCTCCAGAAAGCCACGGAACTGCCAGGCAGCGTCTTTCCTGGTTGACCAATCAATTTCCTTGGTCATTGATGGCCAGGGTAAACAGGCCGCTGCCAGTATTTGATGCACCCTGGCTGTCTATTGATTTTCCTCGGACAGAGATGGCCAAGGTAGCAATGCCTCTGCCAAGCTTTGAGGTTCCATGGTGGTTCGTAGGAATTCCCTGGTCCACTCAATACAAGCAACAGCCAGTGTTCGGGCATGTTGCCAGATCGAAGATAGGGTGACCCAAGGAATGGCAGGGAATTGCCGCTATGCAATGTTCCGTGGCTCAAGCTCGTATTTTATTGAACCCAGAATGACCGCTGAAAGCCACTGTTACTTTATAGTTCGTTTAACTTATTTTACTTTTTTAAATTCGTATGAGCGTTCTCTTAACATATTTTTGTTGCTTTGTGCCATGAGCCCTCGCACTAGAAAGCGACGTTTCAGTGCAAGAAGTCTGTTTTAGTTAGAGACATAAAAAAGAACACGTTTTCCCATTGAAAAAAATCACTTTGAAAACAGTTTGGATATGAACAGGCCAAACCCGAAATGAACTGGTTGTAGTGGAATTGTACCGGACAAATTGGAAATCAAACTGTCGAAATTGGTCGAACTCAAACTTTATAACTTTCCCGCTTTTTACCGCGGCCTTTATCTACCATGGCTTGCTCGGAGAAACCGCTTCCAGCGCAAGTGCCCGAGGCGGGGAGCCTCCCACGTGATGTTGGAAAAGCGCGGGAAAATCCCTTACCCACAGATGAATCAGGCCCCTGGAATGCGCCAGTGCTCCGGGACCGGAGATGATGCAGTGTCCCCGCGCGCAGCGCGGATGCCTTGAAAGAGGAGAGCTGCTCACGTGCCAGGACAGGAAGCGCGCGGGCCAATCAGCGCGGCCCTCGCGTCCGCTCGAAGCGCCAGTTTTGAGTCGGCAACGCCCCCCCCCCCCCCCAAAAAAAAAAAATAAATAAAAATAAAAACGGATTTGGACATGCAGCGATTTTGGCCCTAGAGCGGCGCGATTTCTGCCGTCGCGGCGCTCGTGCCGCTGAACCGCTGGTGCTGGCCAGAGTGCCGCGACGGCAGAAATCGCGCCCTTCTAGGGCCAAAATCGCTAGATGCGAAACAAGCTTCAGTGGCGCGAACTTGGGTCTTTGTTCGCGCTGCTGTTCTGCTTGGGGAGGTGACAAGTTGCTGCGTTTGTATAAGATAGTTTGCCGGTGCCTTGAGTGCTGCCTCTGCCGATGGTTCCTGTGGCTGATGACGTCCTCCGCCTGAGTTCCACTCGCTCGTGGGCGAAATGGCTGCATCCCAGAACGGCGCGTTCGGAATTCGCTCCGTCCTCACTGCAGCGCGGGCAATGGCTGTCTCTGTCTCCGCGCCAGCGAGCCAGGTAAGCAGGCTCGACCATTTGGATTCATTTTAATAATCAGGTGCATGTGAAACTGAACCTTTCTGCAACCCAATTTGGAACAGCTACGCTAGTAATACAACTGCCAGTGTACATATGGCGACACTGTTATCACGAACACGACATCGGCGCCTTTTCAGATTTTACTTCTAAATAATATTAGCGAGCACGAAATTTTATCGCTTACATTATAGAACAAAATGAGCTCTTTCCGTAGCAATAATAACTTGGATGACATCCCTTGGTTTCAAAAAGAAAAACTGGAAATACTGGCGGTCGCTTGTCGCGCTAACAGTGTCGTGCTCTGTACATTCAGCTTCAGAGATCCTCTACCACAGTGGTTGCGAGTTGCATAGCGGACGACAGACTGGGAGGCAGCAAGGGGGTAACAACAGCAGGATTTTTTCATTCCTAGGAGTTGCTTTGCGTAAAGGCTGAACCGCATGTAAGCTCATCGCCTTGGTTGCTTGCTCCCGTCGCTTTCATGCGGTTTGCCGCGTCGCGCGAGTG
Source organism: Ixodes ricinus (assembly GCA_037355805.1). NCBI lineage: Eukaryota > Metazoa > Arthropoda > Arachnida > Ixodida > Ixodidae > Ixodes > Ixodes ricinus. Next base: position 81,555 of record JAZHYW010002909.1, read on the forward strand.
ACCGAACGACAGTGCAGCGGATCGTCGTCGCTTGTCTCGTCACTCGTCAAATCGCTTACAAGCTGTTTATACTTAATTACCGCAACACTGGCACCATATGTACGATTGGCACACGCTTCCATATTCCCTCTCGTACTGTTTATGATAGTGCGTATTTTTTATTCGTGGCATTGGTTACATACCGTTTTAGAACAGACGGGTGCAAATAAATCTGCCATGGTTCTAATTGTGGTGTCTTTGCCTCGGTGGAGGCGTCGTGATGCAGGCACTCAAAGCCGGATTGCAAAACGATAACGACTGGGTTTTATTCAGCGAGCGCATCATCGTCCCCGCGCCCTGGCTCCATCTTCTTTTCTCTGCCCCCGTCCTAGGCCTGGCCTTACAGGTCCTATTTTCTTGACGCTGGGTGGCGCTAGCTGCGCGCCGGCAAATAGTCCGACGACACTACATTTCCCCCTGGACTTTTAAAGGGAGAGTCACTTCAGTAGAGCACATAGTCTCCTAGCCTTTCGGGACGATTCTTGCGAGACTGACGTTCTGGATAACGCCTGCTTTCTGCTTGCGGTGTCGGCTGGGTGTCGTCAGTTGTGGTGTCCCCACTTGGTCCGACTTCTGCAGGGTCAATTTCAGGAGGGTCTTCAACACTGTTCTGGGGCAGCTCCATCAAGGTGTCGGAGGCATCCCAGTCTTCCGCATCTGGGGTCTGTTGATCCCGCCGTGGAATTCGCTTGAAAAAGAAGCGTTCCTGATAATCCTTTTGTTTCCCCGTTCGGCGGTGATTGCTGTCCCTTGTACTCTCGTCACCCTGTATGGTTGGGGTTCGTAGGCGGACTCGTGAGACAGCGGCGCTGGTCGCTTCAGTAGTACGGCGTCTCCTGGTTGAAGACCATGCGGCACTGCATGACGTTTTTCGTCAGCATAGGTCTTCATTTGTTGTTTCTTCCGTTCGTCAGCCGTTTCAAGCTTTTCATGGTGGTACTTCTCCGGAGTCTGGGGAAGTTTCGTGCGAATTTTCCTTCCGAAGAGGAGTTCCGCTGGAGTGTGACCCGTCGTCGAGTGTGGAGTTGCTCGGTAGTTCAGAAGGTATTCGTTGAGTTCCTCTTTCCAGTTGCTTCCTTCTACACCAGCAGTCTTCACCGTCTTCTTGACGTTTTTTATGAACCTCTCGACTTCGCCATTTGCTTGTGGCCACAGAGGCGTTGTACGATGATGGCGAATGCCATTGTGCTGCAGGAATGCTGCAAACTCCTTTCCAAAGAACGGAGGACCGTTGTCTGTCTTCAGATCATAGGGCATTCCATGGACAGTAAACATGTCGCTTAGCTTCGCTGTCACAGCTTTCGCGTTTAACGAAGAAAGGGTTGCTACGAGGGGGAACCGCGAGTACTCATCGACCACCACCAGTAGGTACTGGTTGCCTGGCAGGGGACCGGCAAAATCTGCTGCAAGCGACTGCCAGGGTCCATCGGGCAGCGGCGTCATCTTCAGTGGCGAGCATTTCTTCTCCACGACTGTGCTCTGGCATGCTTCGCAGTTCTTGACTGTGGCTTCCACCTTTGCGTCGATTCCTGGGAACCAGATTTTCTCCCTGAGGAGCTGTTTGGTCTTTACCATGCCTTGGTGTCCCCGGTGAGCCAGTCGTATAGCCTGTGCCTGGGCCTTGTCCGGGATCACAAGTCTGGTCCCTCTCAGTACGACGTCATTCTCGGCGACCGTCAGTTCATCTCGAATCTGGGCGAAAGGCTTCAGCATGTCGCTCTTCCATAGACGTTCAGACGTCTTGCGGTCACTTGCTCGGAGAGCACGGACTAGCATCTCCATTTGAGCGTCTCCCTTGTAGGCCTTTTCAATGTCTTGAATGGTCAACGCTCTGGGTGCAGAGGACTCCAGAATGAAAGAAATGTATTCCTCCAATGCGACCGTTTCTCTCGTGGGGTTGTCATTCTTCACTGCAGGCGGGTGCCTTGACAGGTAGTCAGCAGGGTTGTCCTTCCCCGATATGTGTTGGACGTCGAAGAGATAGTGCTGCAGTCTGAGGCTGAGGCGTTCCAGTCTCGCTGAAAGTTTTGCGCTTGGGTTTTTGATTATGGACACTAGTGGCAGGTGGTCCGTTTTTACGGTGAACTTGCCTCCAGCCAGGTACATGCGGAAGTGCTCTATGGTGGACACGATGGCCAGCATTTCTTTGTCGATGTGTGGGTACCTTCTTTCTGTAGGTGTCAGAGCTCTGCTGTAGTAAGCCAGGATGCTGGGCTTCCTTCCTTCTGGCTCTTCTTGAATCAGCATACCAGCGATTCCTTCAGGTCCTGCATCAGTGATGACGTAGGTCTTCTTTCTTTCATCAAAGTACGCCAGAGTGGGTGCACTTGACAGCTCCTGTCTCACATTCTTTAGGGCCTCTTCGTGCCGTTTCGTCCAGCAAAACTCTGTGTCAGCATGTGTCAGATTCCTCAACGGTTCAACCATCTGAGCGAGGCGGGGAATGAACCTGCTGCAGTAGTTCACCATTCCGAGAAGGCTTCTGACTTCTGTCGCATTTCTGGGGGTGGCATCTTCGCCACTGCTTCTACCTTTTCGGGATCCACGCTCACTCCACTTGCAGAGAAGACATGACCGAAGAACTTCAGGCTCTTGGTTCCTAAAACGCACTTCTTGGCGTTCACGGTGAGCCCAGCATCTTCCAGGTGTTTCAGCACAAGGCGCAGACGACGATCGTGTTCTTCAAGTGTCCGTCCTGATACCAGGATGTCGTCGCTGACGTTGATGATACCGTCCTCGTCGGGAAGCACTTGTCGTATTGCGTCCTGGAAGATTTCGGCTGCAGCATTGACCCCAAAAGAAGTCTCTTGTACCTTCTCAGGCCACAGTGAGTGGAGAAAGTCGTGATCACTCGTGACGTCTCATCCAGCTCAAGCTGGTGATACCCCTCATTCAAGTCCAGCTTCGAGAAGTAAGCTGCGCCATTTAGGATGCTGATGACGTCCTCCACAGTAGGCATGACGTGCCGTTCTCGGGCAATGGCCTTGTTTGCTTCTCTCATGTCGACACACATTCGCACCGCTTGTTTGTCATGGCGCTTTGGGACGATGACGATCGGCGAGACCCACGGTGTTGGTCCCTTTACCCGTTCGATGATGTCGAGGTCTTCTAGTCGTGCGAGTTCAGCTTCCAATGCCTTTCTCATCTGGAATGGGATCCGACGATGTTGTCGGGCCACTGGCTTTACTTCTTCCGAAATCTTCAACTTCACTTGGAAGTCTTTCAGTCGACCGAGTTTCCCAAACAGCTTCGGAAATTCTCTTCTGGCGTCGACGGTGGTCTTTTCAGTGACCGTCTGGATTATTTTGATGAGCTTCAGGTCTGTCGCCGTCTTGTAGCTCATCAGCGAGGCCTGTGGTCCTTTCACGACGAAGACCGGCGCTTCAACGCTTCGTTCTTGGGTACGGAACGTTGCGATGAACATCCCAACGACTGGGATCTCTTGCCTGATGCCGTAGGGAACTAGCTTCGTCTTGGTCTCTTTCAATTGCACGCGGAGGTGCTTGTCCCAAGTTTGTTCTCCCATGACGTTGACTCCTGCACCCGAGTCCACAAACAGTTCCAGAGGGATCCCGTTGACCTCCACTGTCACGACCGGAAGTTCGTTCCTAGGGCTCCGAATGTGGTAGATGGACTCGTCGGAACTTGTATCCTGTGACGTGCTTCTGGGTGTGGTTGATGAGGCCAAGGAGCGTACGGTTTCTTTGGACGCTGCACTGCCTCTGCACATCTTGGCAAAGTGATTTCTTTTCTGGCACTTGTGGCACTTGGCTCCCCAGGCTGGGCAACTTGTCTTCCCACCCTTGTGCGGCCAAACTCCACCACAGCACGAACACTTGTCCACCTTCTTGTGCTCAAACGAATTCTTTGGGGCGGTGCTGCTGCATCGTGATTTCTTGGTTGACAGCTTCTGGACTGGTACCGTTGTCGTGGGGCGTTCTATGCTGGCAGCTTGACGCTCAGCGTTCTCGATGCTACGGCCGATGCTCATGAGCTTGTCCAGCGTGATGTCGGCCTCTCGGAGGGCGCTACGACGGAGCTTGGCGGACGTGGTCCCTTCAATGATTTGTGAGACGAGTTCTTGCTCGACGTTCGTGAATTCGCACGTCGCGGCCAGTCTTCGCAGCTTCAACTGAAACTGGTCTAACGTTTCTTCTGCGTCTTGCCGCGCTTGACGAAAAATGTGGCGCTCGTACACCGCGTTCTTCTTGGGAGCGAAATGTTCTGTCAGACGAGCGACCGCCGTTTCATAGTCCGCACCCGTGTCAGGTAGCGTGGTGAAGATATCGTACACCGCCTCACCGGCGTAGTGGAGCAGCATGGCGCGCTTGCGGGCGGCGTCTTTCACGTTCGCAGCCAGTAGAAAGTTCTCGAAACGCGCGTGCCATTTTGTCCACCTCTGCGCGAGTGACGACGCGTCTGAATGCGGGTCGAACGGTGACAGGGCGGGTAGGAGTGTGTCCATTGCGCTTACTTGACGTTGCCGACGTTTCCCACGTGGAGCGGGTCTCTCTTGCCTCTGTGTTGGCTTGCTTGCTTCGGCGTAGCGCTGCGGACTTCTGAAGGCCTTGCGTAGGGCTCAAATAGACGAAATCCTCGTCGCCAGGTTTTTGTGGTGTCTTTGCCTCGGTGGAGGCGTCGTGATGCAGGCACTCAAAGCCGGATTGCAAAACGATAACGACTGGGTTTTATTCAGCGAGCGCATCATCGTCCCCGCGCCCTGGCTCCATCTTCTTTTTTCTGCCCCCGTCCTAGGCCTGGCCTTACAGGTCCTATTTTCTTGACGCTGGGTGGCGCTAGCTGCGCGCCGGCAAATAGTCCGACGACACTACACTAATTACTGATGTTTATTCTTATTTCAGATGCCTTGGGGTACTATGTTAGCCACCACCGGAACCCGGACACTCCAGAAGATGTGGAGAATGTCGCCAACCGCCTACACTCTAAGAAAAAATGGAGGAAAAAAGTAGCAACGGCGCGTCTTCCTCCCTCCTACTGACGTGCCCCCAAGCGGACACAAGAAGAAGGGAGGAACGAGACGTTTTCCTCCTTCTCCAGGCAGACGGGAGAAAGCTTTCGCCCTCCCGACGCATTTTCTTTCGGTTTCGTTTTTTGAGCAGTTCGCGCACGTTGTTTAATAAATGCTGTTGAGTTGATTGAGCTTCAGCGGCAGCGAAGGCCGCCTGTAATTCCGTCTTCTACTCCAAACGTGCGGAACATTTCGGTTGTATTGACGTTTTTATCACTAATATTTTATCAAACGAGCAAACGAAGCCGCTAGAAATAGCGAAGTTCAGGAGCAGTGCCAGCAGCGCCACGTACACTGGGTAAGATGACCGTAAACCACGCGGAACTGTTTCGACGTTTACGACGTTATGGAAATCGCAGGAACTGCGTCAAAGACAGGCAGGTTTTGCTGCCGGCTGCCTGGGTGCCTTCCGTGCTGAGTTCGGTTCTGTTTTCCGATGCCAAGTGCAACCGGCGTTCAACGTGCTTCTGTATTTGTGCGTGTCAGCAACATAGCAGCAACATCGTGGTGGCAGTGTTGTGGGTTGTGAACAGAAGACTGGAATTATCGCCGGTATGACCGTGTGTTCGCGTATCAGCAGTGTAACAACAAGATGAGATGACGTAAACTGTCGGGCATTGATGCTGCTGGTCGGGCCGTGATCGGAGGAGGCAGGGTGCCGCAGGTTGACATTCCGCTCTACATTTAAAAGTTTAATACCACTTGAGGGATTAGGTGCAATCGATCAACGTGCGGATAGTCATGTTGGGACGCTGGTCTGAACAGTAAGCTCCTCACATACGGTGGCCAATGTGACTGTCGGTTGTCTTGTCCCCGAGAGCGATTGCTTTCTGAGGAAAGGACTGAACAGTACGAAATCATGACGGAAAGAACGTATATTTACATGTTGGAATTTTAGCATTGAAAAAGAATAGTAGGTAAAATCGAGAAAAAAAGCTACCCATTATTTTGCTGAATAAATATACTACGGTTCCTGGAGAAACTGCCCTCCAAGTGGCGCGCTGGGATGAGCGCTAGAACTTTCGTGCTCGCCACGGAGTAGCTCCGTACACTTAACACCTGCCGCAAGTCGCGGCTTTGAATGCATTCAAGTTGATCGAAAAGCGATTTCTCAGCCTGTGAAGCATCACTTCCAGCTGAGTGAATATCCGCTCTACAGAGATTAATTCAAGACAGCAATTGCAACCGTGCGCGAACAGCACATATAGAAAAATAAACACTACAATAGAAATACAGGCTACGACTTGCCGTGCGGCAGAAACAAACTCATGGCTTCGAACCGCATTGGAGCGACTTGATTTATTGGCTTTCAAATAATTACGGCATGATCGAGCGTTTGTTTTTCAATAAGAGATTCATCCCCTGAGCCATTAAAAATACTCTCAGATGTATGACATTGCTGGGAAAAAATCAGCGTGCTGGGTATATTTTTCATTGCTTATTCACTCACCGAGAAATTCTGTACGTTTAAAACGACCAGTATAAAAGACGGAAACGCGGAGCTTGGGTGTAGTGTGCGGGTCAGTGTGCCGTTGTATTGATGTTTGTATGTGCAATGTATGTGTATGCGCTCAATGTATGTTCACCTGATGCTTGTAGTATGCGTGATGTGTGTATAGTGGAGGTTCCCGAAGGTCCCGCAGCGGAATGGTTTCCTGAGGAAATAATTTTTTTTGTAGAACATGAATTGGGTAGTATCTAGCGCCACCTAGCCTAGCTACTTGCGATTACTCTGCTTGACCCTGCCATCTGGTGGCAAGCGATTTAACCTTCCTTCACGCAACGCGATAAACAGCGGCTTCGAGTTTGTTCTTTTGAGAGCGGCTTTTGGTTTCGCGGATTGGTTTGCCATTCCTCCGTGATATGCGGTTGACGAGGGAATAGTGACTCGAGAAACAGCAAAGGTAAGACGTGAAGTGCACGAAGTAACTGGGTATCGGTTGTCTCCGATTAACATCGCAGTGCTGTCGACGAGAAGACTGAGTAACTGCTTTCGAAACGCAAGTTTCTGTATCTGTGGGGGAATCTGGCTTTGGAAATAAACACAGTTCGCGGAAAGCTCGTGTTACGCTTTTATTTGCTGCTCCTCTCGTCCCGTACAAGAGACGTAGCGTCCTCGGTAAGCCTTATTGAGCTCGATTTGCTCGATTCAGGGCCGCCATAATGAGATGCAGGCGACGGAGGAACTAGTTGCTCCCCTGCTTCAGGGACGAAAGTTTCTCCTTTCTGAAGGAACATAGGTTACAAGACCGTTCCTCCCCTAAGGGAGGACTATCGATAGCCTTTTTCTAAGAGTGTAGGACCATTTTTTTGCGTTGTAAATATGTTTTTATGTTGATTTTTGTGGCCTGCGGTATGTATTTTTTGGAAATAAATTGAATTTTAATAATTTACGACCTGTGTTGTCAATATGATTAGTTAAACTGATTTAACTGCATGGTGAATTTCTATTGTCTAGCCAAGCTTGGCTGACCACCCGGCCACTAACCTGGCCCATGCTGTATATACAATAAAGAGCCATGCTTGGGGTGCCACTGAGCTTCGCGCCTGGCCCAGGCCATAATTCCAGCGGTGAGCCACTCCATGGCTATACAGAGAACTGCCGGTGGTCGCCAGACTGGCATACCAGGATGGAGCTGCCTAGCGCCATGGGGCAAACCAATCTAGGCCCAGTGAAACTTCCCCGGCTACCCAGTCTGGCTCAAGCTTGAGCCGGTCGTAATGTGCTGCTTGGGTGATAACTATAGCAATCGTTCACACAGTAAAAAAGAGGAGAAACTACTATGTTGAAAGAGCTATCGCATATTACAAACTAGTGATCCGAGAAATGCACCTGCCGTCATCTGCCACTGAGAACATTGTTAACTTTCAAACAAATATCCAGTGATTGATTAAGCAATTATACATGTCATCACAAATAAATAATCATATTGAATTAAGATGTCGAACACCCACTGTTCGAGGGAGGAGGTGACATAAGTTGATGTATATTTCAATTTGCGAACAAAGGTTATCACGCAACATATAACAGAAGAAGAAGTTGGGGCATTATGTCTGCATGCCCAAAAAATGACATCAAAGTGAGAACAAAATACGATAACTGCAGTAATGACCACGGTAGTGACACCGGCAGCAGAAATATAAACTGCAATGCAGACAATGGGTTACCAACGTTGGTAATTGATTGGCTTAGTACAGCCATAAGAGGCCTTTCTTAGCCAATGGCTTACCATCATTGGTAATCGGTTGGCTTAGGCTGACCAACTTTGGCCTGTCTTAGCCCATGGTTTACCAGCATTGAACATATTGTCACGAACGGAGGTGACACGAAGACGAGCAGTGAACTCAAAAATAACGGTTTAATAGGCGAACTTGTGCCAACCAAAAATAAGTAAAGAACGAAAGAGCGTCGAGGCAGCAGAAAAGCAGGCGGCGATTCGGCGGCGACACAGAGCGCGCGGGACTCTGACTCGACAAGGTCGCGGGTAGCTGCTTATCTACAGTGCGTCGCTATCTCGAAAGTTCGGCAAAGGAAGTTCGAGCGTCGCGCGCTCGGGGCGAGGATGAACTGGCACTTTCGAGAACAACAAAGCAAAGGGAAAGTTACAATTAGTACGAGAATGAATGGGAATCTTCTAGAAGACCGTGACCGAGCGTTGCTTTCTCGGCTCTGCGGGCGGCATTATCCCCCCTTTTAAAGTGCATCGTCCCGATGCAACGTGAAACGAAAACAGAAATAGCTAAAAAATTTACGGTGAAACGAAATAAACATGCAGTATCGCAATCCTATCGTGCGTAGAACGGCTTGAGTCGAACGACGTGGACGACTTCGGGTCGTGGCTGGCGGCGTCCTGATGGTCGGGTTCCGTCGGGGAGCACCTCGTAGTTCAAGTCCCCAAGGCGGCGGATGACCTTGTAGGGTCCGAAGTAGCGTTTTAACAGTTTTTCGCTGAGTCCCCGGCGGCGAATGGGCGTCCACACCCACACCCTGTCTCCGGGCTGGAACTCCACGTCGCGGCGACGAAGGTTGTACCGGCCAGCGTCCACACGTTGCTGGTCCTTTATTCGAAGACGGGCTAGCTGGCGTACTTCTTCTGCTCGTTGGGTGACCAGCTGGGCGTCGTCGGTGCTGTCGTCCGTCGGGTCGTGGGGCAGCATGGCGTCGAGCATCGTCGTCACCTTTCTGCCGTGCACCAGCTGAAAAGGTGTAATGCCGGTAGTCTCTTGAATCGCCGTGTTATACGCAAACGTGACGTAGGGCAACACTTCATCCCACGTCTTGTGTTCCACGTCCACGTACATCGAAATCATGTCGGCGATGGTCTTGTTTAGTCGCTCCGTCAGCCCGTTGGTCTGCGGGTGGTATGCCGTGGTCCGGCGGTGGTCGGTGTGGCTCAGGCGGAGAATCTCTTGTGTCAGTTGCGCCCTGAACGAGGATCCTCGGTCCGTAATCAGGACTTGGGGAGCGCCGTGTCGGAGGACGATAGACTCCACGAAGAACTTGGCTACTTCCACGGCGGTCCCCGACGGGAGTGCTTTTGTCTCGGCGTACCTGGTTAGATAATCAGTTGCCACGATTATCCAACGGTTTCCCTGCGTCGACGGCGGAAATGGTCCGAGAAGATCCATTCCAATCTGCTGGAATGGTGCAGTCGGGGGCGATATCGGTTGCAGGAGACCTGCCGGCTTCGTCGGTGGTTTCTTGCGTCGTTGGCATTCGTGACACGAACGGACGTAGAGGTGGACAGTCTTCGGGAGCTTGGGCCAGTAGTATTTCTCTCGGATCCGTGCAAGAGTCCTACTATAGCCGAGGTGACCAGATGTTGGGTCGTCGTGGCAGGCTTGGAAGACCTCTTCTCGAAGACTAGCAGGAATCACCAGGAGCCATGTCGAGTTGCTGTCCCCGAAGTTTTCTTTGTAGAGGATACCTCTCCGGACAGCGGATCTGGGCAGATCAACGTGAGAAGGCTCGGGGTATCGTACCCCCTCGTCCCTCCAAGTGGTCGATCAGTGCACGTAACTCCGGATCGTCCCGCTGGAGCGCTGCCATACCTTGAATGCTCACCGCGCCGAGAAAGTGGTCGTCGTCGTCGCCGTCGTCTTTGGCACATCCGGTAGCTGACTCGACAGGGGCTCTGGACAGGCAGTCGGCGTCGCTGTGTTTTTGGCCTGACTTGTAGACCACGGTCACGTCGTACTCTTGCAGTCGTAGGCTCCACCGAGCGAGGCGTCCCGATGGATCCTTCAGGCTCGCTAACCAACACAACGCGTGGTGGTCGGTGACCACCCGAAATGGGCTCCCGTACAAGTACGGGCGGAATTTCGTGATGGCCCAGACGACGGCCAGACATTCCTTCTCGGTTGTCGAGTAGTTGCGTTCCGCGTTCGACAGCGTCCGGCTAGCGTATGCGATCACGCGCTCCGCACCGTCTTGTCGTTGGACCAGTACCGCTCCGAGACCTGTATTACTGGCGTCCGTGTGAACTTCTGTTTCGGCTGATTGGTCGAAGTGGCCGAGAATCGGTGGTGACTGGAGCCGTCGCTTCAGTTCGTCGAATGCCTGTTGTTGTTCTTCACCCCATTCGAAGTTCACGGCGTCTTTCGTAAGGTGCGTGAGCGGCGCAGAAAGCTTGGCAAAATCCTGAACGAATCGCCGGTAGTATGCGCAAAGTCCAAGGAATCTTCGGACGGCCTTTTTGTCGGTGGGCGGTGGAAAGGCCGCTACGGCGCGAGTTTTCTCAGGGTCAGGACTTACACCTTCATTGCTCACAACGTGGCCCAGGAACTTCAGTTCGCCGTAGGCAAACCGGCACTTCGTCGGCTTGAGGGTTAGTCCTGCGGTCCTGATTGCCTCAAAAACGGCTCGAAGGCGTCGCAAATGCTCGTCGAAGTTGGCCGAGAATACCACGACGTCGTCGAGGTAAACGAGACAGGTCTGCCACTTGAGGCCTGCCAGGACGGTGTCCATGACCCGTTGGAACGTTGCCGGCGCTGTGCAGAGTCCGAAGGGCATCACCTTGAACTCATACAGTCCGTCGGGCGTGACGAAGGCAGTCTTTTCTCGGTCCCGTTCGTCGACTTCGATCTGCCAGTAGCCACTCTTAAGGTCCATCGACGAAAAGTACCGTGAGTGGCGCAGCCGGTCCAGCGTGTCGTCGATGCGGGGGAGCGGATACACGTCTTTCTTCGTCACCGCGTTGAGCCGCCGGTAGTCAACGCAGAATCGAAGCGTTCCGTCCTTCTTCTTCACCAGTACGACCGGAGAGGCCCACGGGCTGCTCGAAGGCTGAATAATGTCGTCGTTCAGCATCTCTTGCACCTGTTCGTGAATGGCCTCTCGTTCCTTTGGGGAGACCCGGTACGGCGGCCGATGCACAGGGAGCGCGTCCTCGTTGGTAATGATGCGGTGTTTAGCAACTGTTGTCTGGCGCACCCTCGACGTCGTCGCAAAGCAGTCGCCAAACTCGGCGAGGAGGTCTCCGAGCTGTCGTCGTTCCGTGGCGCTGAGCTTGGGGTTAACGTCGAGCTGCGGCGGTAGTGTACTGTGCGGCTGACACGGCGAGGGCTCGTCGGAGATCGCGGCGATTTCGGCGTCGGCCAGGAGTTCCTCAACGTGTCCTACGGTGGCACCTTTCGTGAGGTGCTGCGCCTCCGGTCGAAAGTTCGTCACGAGGACCACAGTACGTCCATCCTGCAGCTCCGTTACGCCCCTTGCGACGCCTATTCCTCTTCCGAGAAGCAGTTGGACGCTGCCCTCCAGAAGGACTTTCCCGCGGGCCACTGCATCGGTCATGACGGGCACAAGAACACTCGACCGTGGCGGCAGGTTCACGTGGTCCGCAATGACTCGGACGGCGGCTGGCGTCGTTTTGGGTCCCTCCGGAGGTAGAACGGGCTTTCGCAGCGTCAACCTGTTTGCGCCAAGGTCGATCACGGCACCGTACTCACAGAGGAAGTCCATGCCAAGGATGACGTCTCTCGAACAGTCCTTGAGGACGACGAATTTCACGGGGCAGGTTTCTCCGTGGATGTTCACGCGCGCAGTACACCTTCCCACTGGTGTGATGAGATGTCCGCCGGCGGTTCGTATTTTCGGGCCATCCCACGGCGTCATCACTTTCCGAAGGCGGCGAGAGGCTTCCCACTTAAAACGGAATAGTCTGCTCCGGTGTCGACGAGTGCCTTCGCGTCGTGGCCGTCGATGGTAACGTCGAGGTTATTCGACACCGTCGCAGAACCGTCGTTCCTATGCGTCTCGTCGCTGGTGTAGGAGCCCTCCGGCGTTTGTGGAGGATATTGGCGTCGTTCGTCATCGGCAATACCACCTCCGGTATTGCCGCACTCAGTTTTCCCGGCGAGGCAGGGGGACAGGCTTTCTCGGCGGGACCTACGATGAGGCGATGCAGGGCGTTGTGGTGACGGCGATCGGAAACCGCGGCGGGGAGACGGTCCCGGGGATGGCGACCGGCGGAGGTATTCGGCGATGTCCCGGGGTCGCTCGCCGTAACGTGGTCGCGGGTCGTCGGGGTGGAAGCCGCGTAGCCCCAGCTGCCGGTACGGGCAACGGCGGTAGACATGGTCGGCTTCCCCGCAATGGTAACAAAGCGGGCGTCGGTCGGCCGTTCGCCACACGTCGGTTTTTCTCATCGAAGGTCGCTCTGGTCGGACGTGCTGCCGTTCTTCGCGTCGTTGGGAGTACTGCGGCGCTGGAGGGTCACGTCGTGGTGCAGGAGGTTGACTGGCAGCAGGTGGCGGTCGTCGGGCCATGGCGGCGTAGCTCACCGTCGATTGCTCGAGCGGAGCAGGGTTGACAAAAGCCCGTGGTTCGATGGCTCTCTCAAGCTCTTCCCTCACAACTTCGGCGATGGACAGCGAAGCCGGGGGTCGGCAGCAGGCAGCAGTTTCTTGAGTTCTTCGCGAACGACTTGACGGATCATCTCGCGAAGCTCGTCGGTGCTGGTGCTGAACTCGGAGCTTGCCGCTGCCAGAGTCGAAACGTCGTTGAGCCGATGGTAGTGGCGCGCTCGGGCCATTAACGCCCGCTCGATGTTTGTTGCTTCGGCAACAAATTCTTCGACGGTCGTCGGGGGTTGCGAATAAGTCCGCCGAAGATTTCGCTTTTCACGCCTCTCATAAGGAAGCGTAACTTCTTCTCGTCGGTGGCTTGCGGGTCGGCGCGGCTGCTTAGGCGGAGGATGTCTTCAACGAAACTGGTGACCGTTTCGTTGGGGCCTTGAGTCCTCACCTGGAGAAGGTCTTCGGCCCGCTGCCTACGATGCTGATTCATAAACGCCCGCTTCAGCTCGGTGACGCAGGCGTCCCACGACGTGAGCGCAGCCTCGTGGTTCTCGAACCAGTGCCTCGCAGTACCCTCCAACGAAAAGTAGAGGTTCTGCAGGTACTGCTCGGCGGTCCATCCATTATGGCGTGCCACGCGCTCGTAGTGTTGGATCCAGTCCTCGACGTCCTCGTGGATTTCCCCGTGGAAAGGCGTCGGAGTCCGAGGGGCGACGGGCAGGTAAACGACGGGGGCTGCTACTGTGGTCTGCGCCGTTGGGGAAGCCATCGTCGTTGTCGCTTGCCTTGTCCTCGCCGGGAGAGGTCCGAGTTCAGGAGCTTGCCCTTGAAGACGGCGGCTGGCACGATGCTCCGAGTCTTCAACGGAAGGTCGTCGGGTAATGGGACTTGCTGAACGAGTTCTTGTAGGGGTACGCTGCACGGGTTTCATACCCCGCACCTCCACCAGAAATGTCACGAACGGAGGTGACACGAAGACGAGCAGTGAACTCAAAAATAACGGTTTAATAGGCGAACTTGTGCCAACCAAAAATAAGTAAAGAACGAAAGAGCGTCGAGGCAGCAGAAAAGCAGGCGGCGATTCGGCGGCGACACAGAGCGCGCGGGACTCCTGACTCGACAAGGTCGCGGGTAGCTGCTTATCTACAGTGCGTCGCTATCTCGAAAGTTCGGCGAAGGAAGTTCGAGCGTCGCGCGCTCGGGGCGAGGATGAACTGGCACTTTCGAGAACAACAAAGCAAAGGGAAAGTTACAACTAGTGCGAGAATGAATGGGAATCTTCTAGAAGACCGTGACCGAGCGTTGCTTTCTCGGCTCTGCGGGCGGCATTATGTTGGTGTAAGGTATCAGGGTGCCTAGTTGTCGCGAACCGAGCTTTAAAAACGAATGAAGAATGTTAGTCAATAAAAATCACGGTTGTAAAAAGGCGGCTTGATAAAATTGCTCCTAGCAAGACGCAGTAATTAAGCAAGTTATTCATGATTTAAGACTAATTGGCGAACTTTATTAAAACTAATCTGAGAGCAAAGGTGTCAATTGCAAAGTTGTATTTTGAATAAAAACCTAATGAAGGAGTTTACAACTTGCTACACCTCAGGCAGCACACTTGCTTAGGCTAGCTATGGGGCCAGGATTGGGCCTTGGCCGTAGTAGACTGGACCGGGACTGCCCAGGAATTCGATGAACTGGCAGCCCTGCGTCTCATTGTATTTCTCGGGCACCGGAATTCCACAGAACTGCCAGGGAAAGGGTTTCCTTGGCGTTTCTTGTCTTTTTTGTCCGAGTCGACCAGGGTACATAGGCGGCCCCCAACATTGAAGGCTTAGTGACGCTTCAGTGTGTTTATTGGACCCAGTATTCTACGGAACTGCCAGGGAAGTGATTTGCTTAGTGTTTGTTGTATTTTCATGGTACATGCCGACCAGAGTAGACAAGCGGCCACCTACATTTAAGAATTTTGCGGCGCTTCACGGTATTCACTCACCCCAGGATTCCACGGAACTGCAACGGAGTGGTTTTGGGTGTAGTTTATTGACATTGCAAGATTCAGTGTGCCAAAGAATGCCTGGCGCTATCACGAAGCCCTCTAGAAAAGCGCAAGTCTCGAAAATCAAAAGATACGGAGACATTTCATTAGTGTAGAGAGCGAGCCGAATGTACGCCATAATAATGACAACAAATTTCTCCCCCAATGACATTTACAGCATTCATTGGTCTCAAATCGCCACATCTGAAACTAGAAAAACCTGCAAGATAGTTTTTCTCTGTTTATTTTTCAACAACACGGATCGTTGCACCGGTTTACCTACTTCGCGGCTCCTCTGTTTAAATTTGGAATAAACCGCAGCACATGCTACGGGCTTTCTTGGCCTATCAGTCGCCAGAAAGGTTGCAATGCTGCGCGGAACGGTTGCGCAGGCGTTTGCAGCAGCCTCTTGCCACATCAGCAAGCTGACGGTGCTCGAAATTCCCACGTTAACATTTCAGCAGGGAGCGCGGTCGGCCAGATCAAGGCGCAGTCGGCTCTCGTGTCGTGATTGGTAAGTCGTTGCTCTGTCTTGCACCGACATTCGAAACAGCTCGCTCGAGGCTGCATGCGGGCCAAATAGACGAGTCTATAGCGCGATATAGTGCCGTTGCAACGTGTCAACAGTAGTACTCACCTCGACAGGGGCGTAAGTAGCGGCGTTATGTCCGTCGACGCCCACATCGAGAACGACGAAACATACATTAAAAACACTTTTTAACACCCGAAACAAATGTTTGATTACTTAATCGTGAATAGCGCCTCACCTTAGGGGCGTTTAATTACCTCACTGTTTTGCGAATTCCTCAAATGAGCAAGCGCTGTTGCTGATATTTCTTCCTTTGTTTATACTTCCGCAATAGTATTGGCCTTAGCTCCTTCGAGCACTGAAACCCTCCATATGTTTTCATCGTTTTGTTAGATGGGCGTTTTTTAACTTCAGTTTTGGGAAGCTTTGCATCTCTGTTGTATTTATGATTACATTTTTTTAAATGTTACAGTTTTTGTTACATGTACACAACCCTCGCGAAAAACAACAAAAAATTGTTATTATCATGCTGCGAAAAATACGGCACAGTTATTTCTGGGTAATATTTTTTTCTTTGTAATTTCAGTTAAATTGTGTACATTGTGCGCAGAAAGAAGACGCGGCATTTTTTGCATTTTAATTTAGAATATGGGTTATATGGCGTAAAACATAGGACCTTTATACCTCGCATTTTTTGTTAACATCTGGGAAGGGCAGTTCGTTTGGGACTCCAAAAACTAACCTTGGTGCTGCTCACCTGTTCACTCGGTATTGACAGCAGAGTAGACGCTGTGCGTATTTTAGGTCAATCGTGTCTCCGGTTATGGTCACGTGACTATAGTCTCCCAGCGGGTCATAAGGCGGAGCACGGCTCCTACCTGAAGGACAATGCTTGGTAGACCACTCACATAGCATCCACTGCACTATCAACTTTGGGGCGAACACACAAAATTATCCACTGATAAATCCTCTCGCTGTGTTCATTGTTCGCATGCCCCTCGAAGATAAGCCTTTTGTGGGCGCACCCACCAGCGGACCTTAAAAAGAAGGATGTAGACAAGTAAAATGTTTCCTCCTCCCCTCTCAAGCAACCTATCTGCTTCCTTCTCCCAGCATTCCTTCCCTGGCCCTAAACTCTTAGCTGCGGCCTGCATGGCTCAGTGTTCGAAAAGTCCTGCGCGTATATCGGCAACATGCCATTTCTTCAAAGAAGTCACAGAACTTCTTGTGGTGTGGTTAGGGTCGGCAAATTACAGCTTGTACCGCATCGTGCTGAATCATCATGGAGCCCTACCATCTCGTTTCTGTGTTTGTTTGCTTGTTCTGCAATGCCCGTATCGACATATATCTCGAAATAATCTTACAAGTCCGCTACGTTTATGGTAAGTACACGGCAACCCGCTTGTAGGCAACGACTGACCGTTGTTCTACGGGTACTCTTCCAGATCATCTATAGAATTAGGCAGTGCCTGTTCTCCCGGCAGCCACCTCCCATTAGCTGTCTGAAATCATGCGGAAACCCCCGGTAGAATACCGACTTCTTGTTTTCCCGACTATTCGTTGATACATGTTTCATGAACAACGTCTCATGGATACATGTTCATGGACACGTTTCGTCGACACTACCATATCTCCGAAACTCGATACGCGAACTGCACGCCGCAGGGGAAATTTTTCGCGGGTGTGTTACTGGCAGGCAGACTCTTCCACGCAGCTTCGCTGCGACATTCTGCGACAGCTCATTGCAAGAATGTTAACCAACGTGACCCACCCTAAATGCCATTTCTGGCAACAATTTTGGGTCACTTGTCACAAAACAAAAAGCAAATCACACCTGTCCGTAAAACAATCTTCCGATGAAACGGCGTGTCAATAAAATGTGATGTCAATGAAATGTTCTTCGATGAACTGATTGCCACCGCCGATGAGAGGCGTCTGACGGTAGAAATTGGTAGAAAATTTTTTTTTAGTTGCCGGGAAAATATACAATATAGCCTAGAATTACAACGGTTACGTTTGCTTTGCAATATTCTCAGCTGTACCAAAGCTTAGTAGTACCTTTTTAAATTTCGCAGATCGCTTGCACGTTTGTACTTGTCTACGGAACATGCTGTGTGTAATAAACCTCTAGGAGATTTTAAAAAATATTTTGTGGCAGTTTTTTTGTCTGTTTACAAACTCTTGTGTGAGTACATTTTCATTTCGGGTTTCCTTCATGTTATAAATATGTTCATTCTATTCGGGACGTCTTAAATACGTTTGAGATATCCAATCTTCCAGACGGTACCCACCTAGGGTTAACAAATAATTTGCATAGGTACCAGATGCTACCTTGAGGGAAATTCATTTCAACAAGCATTGGTCAGCGGAGGGAATTCCGCGGCTATGCTTCTGCTAGAGCAAGTAAGCCAGCACTGCCTTTTGTGGCTTGATCGCATCTGTTCATTTGCTTGTGCGTGATATATTCAATTTCATAGTTCAGAAAGAGCTAAAGGTGGCCAATCTTTCTTGACTTCACGACGACTTGGTTGAGGTTGCAGAAGAACTTCTATTGTGAGCCAAGCCTTTCATAACATCGCGAAGCTACAGAAACGAGATAACTTTTGTAGGGCATTGGCTCATTCGCAACGTGCTGCTTGGGAATGTGCTTTACTAAGACAAATATGGGTTTTAAAGCGTTGAGCTTCAACCTTGGGATCTTTTTGTAGATGCCATCAGTGCGAAGCTAAAGATTGAAGAATCGACAGCTAAGAAAATGGTGGTGAAGTGGCTGCCGGGGTCTTGCGACAAGAGAGGCGGCAGGAAGAGGCGTCTGGAAGCCGCAATTGCTCCCCACGCCCAGGACTCGCCCCAGGACCCTCCCCAGGACCAGGCATAGGCTCCCACTGTGCCTCCTCACCAGCACCTTTTAATGAAAATTTCGAAAGAAGTATTTATTAATCTTGAATTAGTCATTTTCAGGCCAGATAAAAGAGTGCATGGACAAAGCATAAGAGGATCTTGTCATTTGTGCCCGTAGTGTTTTATGCAATGGGCCACTAATATTGCACAGGCCAGGGGCTCTTAAAACCCAATGTTGGAATAACCAGGATTTAAACGCATTGCCATCATTGCATAGCTAACATTTAAGATGTGGCACCAATGTTAGAACAGACAGTGATGTCATAGCCATTGAATTAGTGTAAAACCAATATTGGCATAGCCAATGACATAGTATTTATACCAATATTGGCGCCAGAATGAATAACCATCACTGGCCCAGTGATGACTGGAATGTTCGTTTAATGATGGCCCAACCTTGGTGTTAATGATGGCTGAAATTTTGGATTAACGATGGCCCAACAATGGTGACAATTATGGGTGGAAAGTTTGTTAAATGATTGCCTTACATTAGTGCCAATCATGGCTGGAACATTGGTTGAATGATTGCACAAAGTAGGTGCTAATGACTGGGCCAACATTGGATGAAGTTGCACTTGGCCAGAATGCCAATGTTGGGACAACCTGTGGAACCAGTTTTTGCCATTGTTGGCGCAATTTAGGCCCAATATTGGTGTGCTGCCTGGAGAAGCATTCATTTGGGACGAAGCGATCCATTTATTTACCAACTTAGAGTTGGCTGAATTCAAAGGCAAGATGCCTTTCTTTGAACGTTGTCTATATTCTCAGCACACGTGCTCTTCTTGAAAATAAAATCCTAAAACCAGAAATTGCATTTTTCCCTAAGTCATTGTTTCGTGAGTGAAAATAAGGCCGTGCGAGTCCCCTAAAGAAAGGGAAGATATATCTCGCAGGATATTGTCATCTTGAGACGCAAATTGTTCAAGCAAAGAAGGCACAAAGGACGAGACCAGTGGCTTTATGCCTCCAGGTCAACAAACTCAAAGCTTCTGACTGCGGATAAGGAGGGCGGCTTTGTGGCGCTTTCTGGAGGCCTCTTCTGGAAGAAGTTCAAGTTAAAGCCTGGAAGTGTTTTTTTTTCTTCCAGGATTCATAAGGAAAATTTCCTGTTTAGGGTGACTGCGTCTGAAAGGAGGCTTATGGCAGCGAGAAATCGGGGGTTCCTCTGCATACAGCTTACGAGTCTCAATTTAAAATATCCGTTCTTGATTCGGAACTCGTAGTCGTTCATTGAGCGATTGTCAGCAGAGGTTTTCCGCTCGGGAGGATTCTCAATTGATGTAGAAGACCTGTTTTACTTCATACGGCGTAATCAATTAATCCACGCGGTTAGAGAGTGAATAGAAGGCCACAACGGAGATCGCATTAGGAGCTCCAGAGGGCTTAGTGCGGAATCATTTATTGAACTGCTAAGATATTACCTAGATTGCACTCTGCTGCCTTTAGATCGAAGGCGACTTGTAGGTACAAAAGCACGGGATCTGCATGGTGTCATGTGTCGCTCCGTTCTTTGCGATATTTTTTGGCAATTTAACCGGGGTGTGCTCAACTATTCAGAAACAGAATGGGGTGTTAAGATATTGAGGTATTTGGACGACTTCTCAGTGCTAGGGCAACATCCCACAGTGTTGGATGACAAGGTTATGGAAAGAGTGCTAGAAACTTTCTCATCAAATATACACGGCCTTATTTTCACTTACGAAACAATGACGTCAGGAAAACAGCAATTTATCGATTTCAGATTAGATTAGCTTGAAGAGCACGTGCGCTGTGAGTAAAGACCAGGTTTAAAGAAGTATGCGTTGCCCTTAATTTCAGCCCACTCTAAGTTCGTAAAACGAGGGATCGCTTCCTCTCAAATGAATGCATCCCTTGCAAATTCGTGCCAACACACCTTGAACAAATAGTTTTTGAACGAGTTGGGACGCCTGAAATCGTCGGGCTACTTTTATAATTTTCTTCATGAGGTGGCTTAAACAGTTGTTTCTTAGATTAAGAGTAAAATGAATATTAAAGAAGCGTCCAGGTCCAGGAAAAAATTGAGACCCGTCGTCATACCTTATCTACACAAGGTTTCACACAACTTAAATAGGACGGCGTTGCATTTTGATGCGCGGGTGGTGTTTTTGGCACCAGGGAAGCTTTCTGGTCTCTGCCACAAAATAAAAAAGGGTGCCATGTGAAAAAAGAAAAAAAGATTGACTCGAAGCAGTTCGTAGATTGTGCCTTTTCGATCATGTACGAAATTTCCAAGACTTTCGGCAAAGTTATGTAGGTCAAATGGTCAGGAGCCTCAATATCAGGGCACGAGAGCACGCGCTGTCAGTAAGTAATTCCCCCTCGGGCAATTCGGTTATTATTTTGATAGATTCACTTGTGCCCCTAAACTAGAAAAAAGTTCAAATCTGATAAAGTTAAGAACAAGATCTCTAGAGAATTGTATGAGTCATTCAAAAATCAAAATGCAGGGGGTGACAGATGCAAAACGGCTCTGACTGTTCGTTTAACAGTTAAGAATTTGAATTGCAGGTGGAGAAGACCGATTGGGTGTGCAAGATAAACAGTCAGTTTAAAGTTGCTCATTGTGCAGTATCTCTTACTTAACTACATTGTCTTGGAGCTTTTGTCAAAGGAACGATGCTTACCGACTAACCTAACTCTGACTATTAACGAAATGCCTAAACCTAAAGATGGCTAACACTATTCTGAAAGATATGTTTTATTCTTTTGTTTTATTCGTTGCTGCTGTAATAATAGTAAAAGCTATAAGGAATGAAAAAAAATTGCAGGCTGCAAATTGATGGTTGACTCAAATTGGTAGGTACAACAGGGGTGGTTATTTACGAATACGTGAAATAATAAAACTTCGAGGAGGGGACGGAATCAGGATATCTTTCATTGGTGCAACAACATAAAATGACACAAAATATGAAACCACACCCTCAAAGGTTTCAACGTTCTCAAAAAAGGAGAGGAGAAAA
The DNA here is from genome assembly GCA_037355805.1 of Ixodes ricinus. Lineage (NCBI taxonomy): Eukaryota > Metazoa > Arthropoda > Arachnida > Ixodida > Ixodidae > Ixodes > Ixodes ricinus. The sequence goes on from JAZHYW010002909.1 coordinate 102,857, forward strand.
TTGTTCAAGGAAAGATAATCCTGCCACAAACTTAAAAATTTAAAAATAACAGGTGTCACAACGAAGTCTCAGGAATCTAGTGATCTCTTGTGTTAGAAATTCGACATCTCTCATTTTCGGTCATAACGAAGGTGCAGAAATAACTGCTGTTAACAGTCCCAAATAGAAATGTACTATAAATTTAAAGGTTTAAAAACACTAGCGTACGACGAGGTATCAGTAATCTAGTCATTTCTGGTGTTACGAACAGAAACCTTTCAATTAACAAAAAATGAAATCAGATCCTAGAATGCTATCTGAAAAAAACAAAAACGCGTAAAGAGAATTTTCTATAATGATAATATACTTCTAATATATATATATATATATATATATATTTTTTTTTTTTTCAGTTCCTATGTTTGCCAGGAGCCTGCCCTATATATGTCGTTTTGGCGCTATGATGTCAAACGGACTTTACCACACTTTAAAATGGTATAAACAAGTGCTTTTTGTATAAATAATAAAAAAAATCTGACTTTAGTAATTACTAAAGAAACGTAAGTAGAGGAATCACAAGACATTTATCTATTCCTGAAAAAAAAAAGGAACGCGACTTGGATGAATAACATGCCTAAAAACTTCGAATGAGTAGAGACATAACATTGAAAATTTCAAATCTTGCGCGTATTCTGTTGTTGTTCGTTAAGTTTTGAGAAATGCATGTCACAATATGAACTAACATTCTAATAATGAACTGGCTATTTATTCGGGAAATAAAGAAAAGCACGGCGACGCGCACAGACGCGACGTCTGCACCGTAAAGAGGAGCGTTAGCACAGCTCCCACCGGTATTATCGTTCGTTAATGGTGATTATGTAGATGTGCATTGTTGACCGCCGCCGAGAACGTCTTGTTGTAATTTTCTTGTACGGATTTTTGGTCGCTCGTTGTCTGCCTTATGCTCTTGGATGCTACTACAACCTCCAATAGAAACAACGAATTGCATGTTGTATACTACATCCACGCTGCTGGCGGAGCACCATATTTATTGTTACATAATTAGTGAGATATAATCAGGGTGGGAAATCAATATCAAATATGATTTAAATCCTGAATTAAATCCCATCTTGTTTACAATATTATTCAAATCAAACATTCCGCGTACGAGTAATGCTAAGAATGTTTATTATTTAAAGTCTGTCTTTCATTTAATGTTTTCTTTCTATACCTGTTGTGTATTTATTTCAAAGAATGATTAAATAAGGAAGACCTATAGAAAACTGATCATGACCAAAAGGCGTTGCGCTTCTATGCAAATCAGAGTGTGAGCTTTATTTCTAGCTTCGACTTCAGTCGTTAGACCTAATGTCACGTTGAAATCAAATCAGAACTTAAACTAAAAAATAAGAAAACAAAAATTAAGAGCCGATTGAAAGCATGACGTGGGAAAAAATGCAAACTAAATTTATAACCTGACTAAAAATCAAGCTGCTTTAGGTCTGATAAGGCGGAATTTACATCAATCAAAATTGATACATTGTACTATAAAAGTTTAAACCTACATTAAACCTTCATTTTGCATTGCGTTCAATAATCGGACGATTGTGTTAATTGAATTGGCCATGTTTAAAAAGCACATCAAATGTGATAAATAATATTTTTTCTAGATACAGCAAAATAAATAAAGCTGAGCCTTATTTAATATAAAACAAATTTGAACCATGTATTTAAAATTTGTTTGATATATTGCTATCCCGATTGTAAGCATGCAAAGGTAGCAAAACAAGAAACCGTTGTTCAAAACAATACACAATTTTGTGCTTAGGCTGCCGAGTCTATTCATGTCTTGAAATTTGATTTCCTATTCCATGTCTTCCGGAACTCTTCAGCTTTAAAGGCAAATATTCAAATACATTTGTGGGTTGGCATAAATGAAGCATCAAGCCACCCTCCTCCAGCCCAGCGAGGCCACGTAGGGTAGCCCGCAATCCTATACCTGCAAAAGCCGTCCCCAAATTCATCAAAATACTCATAATAATTGAAGGACCGTAAAACTCAGGGCGGAAAACATTTGTCCCTAGACGTTCCCTTTGTCTCTTAATTTAGGAAAGCTACTAGCGAACATCTGGCTTTCGTGCAAGCAAGAAGCCACAAACTTTCCTATGCGGACGAGCTTAATCGCTTTTTCACAGCGGACATGACACTCAAACTCAATTCCGCGAAATTGTTCTTCTGTTCGACCTTAAAACCACAATGCCAAATTGAAGGCATATACATTGTGTCATTGATTTGGGAGGAACCGTTAAGGATGAATTGTTTAGCGCTACCGGAAAACGTTTTTAAAACAATAAGGGTGTTTCTCTGAGAAGTTGAAAGTTTTGAAATATATCTTGTGTCTCTTAATTGTTCTAGTTTAATTTTAAAACTCAGGTTTGAAAACAGGAAATAACTTCAGCGACATCAGTTTTGACAATTTGATCACGTAACAAAACATAAATAGTATTTAAAGGTTATTATTTTATATAATATCTTATAGTTGTTGATGTTATATTCTTAAAAATAATAATAAGCTAAAAATTTAGAAATTTACCGAAAGCCATATGGAAAATATGCATAACAGTACTTAGAACAGTATATCTTTGTTTTGGGTTCGGGTTCATTTTCCCGAAAATTAAAGATTAATGTGACTGTAACTTTCAAATGCCTTCCTCCTTCATTCCTAAAATTTGGTTTGTTTAGCATAGCATAAGGGTGTCCTAAAAACAATATGCAAGTTCTCATAGTTAAGATCTATTTAAAAAAATAGTTGAGATTGCACCATATGTATATTTCAGCATTTTTTTATCTGCGAATTACCACACAACATGCGAAGTCTTGAACTTTTATCTCAGCGAAGTAAACATGTATACTTCTGATTTGAAATGTTGTACACCAACATCAACTCCAATTTATTATTTAATCTCACCGTCTTGTGTAGTTAAAGTTAGTTTTTAATATTTCTAAAAAATCTAAAGGAAACATATCTCGCCGACTTGAATGTCAAATTAATAACGTGTTATACAAATTTATTGAAAACATTCTGCCAAGTATATTCAATTTCTAAACACACGGACTGTTTACATCACGGTTTCCAAAAAGCCTAACAACAACAGCCATTCACCATGCGCGAAACCTAAAATGTTCTTAGCTCTTAAATATAATAGATATAACTGCGTATCGTTTTTATGTATCAGTTGTGCACCTAAACTTATATGTGCTCTTTTCTCATAATATCTCAATAAAAAATGTCTTAAAATTGAAATTTTTAATTCGATCTGTAAATTTCTTTATACAAGGTAAATTGACCTGAATCGTCAGTCGTGTATCGGACAGTCGCATGACGATCAGTCGCGTAAAGATCAGTTGCGCGCGATAAATCGCAACGCGGATCAGTCGCATCCACTAATTTTTTTATTATATTTCATTGATATTCAGTACATCCTTATGCTAATCTAAGGCCAATTAGACTTTTGAATTACAGACAAGAAATGCCGCCTGCATCCACAGCGAAAAAAAGGAATGTGATCGTTACGCGGAAAACCTTTTTACTGTATATTGTTTCGGTGGTAAATTTATTTTTGGTTTGGGTGAATATACCAAGATGTTTATCAAAGAGTGGACATGGTCTCAAATAAATGATACTGTACTTTAAATAGAGTTTAATTTCTTTTATAATACACCAAATGGCGTACCTCAAGAAGCTTTTGCAAAAGAAGCAGCTCTCGCAAGAATACTTTCTCATCTATTCAAAGCGTTGGAGTCTATATGTTTTATTTATGTTATTGTAAATATTATTATTGCAAAAAAATACAGAATGCATTCTGATAAGCATAAAACAAAATCCGTAAAATACATTCTAAAAATACCTGCCCATCTACTTCCCCGCAATACAATAGAATAGCCAATCTCTTGCGATCAACAAAATCAGCTCAGCGAATGATGAGGCGGAACATCTGTTAGGACCTCAAAATGAAATTTGCGCCGTGGCACTACGCAATGCATGCACGACGCTTTGCGCTGCGTAATGCCGCAGCGCAGGCTTCATTTTTATTTCTAAGCGGATGTTCAGCCTCATCATTCACTGAGCTGATTTCTAAATCGCAGAAGATGCAGCTTCTTCGAGTGTTTTGCGGGAAAGTAGAACACCAAGACATTTTTAAGTGTAGGTATTTTAATTTCATCTTGAGCACGTTGTACAATAATTACTGTAAACGATATAAACAAACATCTGGGAGTTCGGCTGTACTTTCAATGAAACTCGCAAATGAATTATCTAGTGATCAACATAAGATAGTTAACTAGAGTCAATGTCGACAATTTCACTTTTCATAAACCTCAATGTTTAATCTTACGGAGATCTGACCTCTTATACAGTTATTTTTATTCGCTGTCGATATACTAATAATGCGAGCAATATTCAGCTCTATACTATAAAATGTACCAAAGACGTTCCGAGAAAATGGCCAACATTACTGCGAAGGTTGTCTTTCTTTACAGTTTATTCTTTGCCGATGTAATCTTATTTCGAGCGATAATCAGCGAATATCTTAAAAGACGCTTCCCGAAGAAACCGAAAAGAAAGCAAACAGCTACTTATAAGGTTCTTTGTTTTACATATTTTTATTCGTTATTGCAGGAATATTATTGCGAGCGATAATAAGCAAACAATGATGAAAGTTGCACCAAAACGTGCCAAAAAGATGGTGAACATATTCAGAAAGTTAATTTTTTACACTTATTTTTTCTCGTCGCTAATGTAATCTTATTGCGAACGATAATCAGCGTAAAGTGTTCAAAGCAACAAAAGACGCACTGAAAGATCGATGACAGTATCCACAGGCTATTTTTGTACACATATTTTTTTATTTTTTTGATGTGATATTATTTCGAAATCGGTGTAACAATATCAAAGCTACCAAAAGATCTAAGCAAAGATGTCAAACACTATTCAAATTATTTTTACGCAACTTTTTAATTTTTTCTTTAACTGTATCGGGAATAATAATTAACAAAAAATGGTTAAAACTATCCGAAGGACGAACTGAAAGATTTTCAATAGCATTCATATGGTTAATTCTACTCTTATATTTCGTTATATCATGTATGAATGATATTGCGAGTGATAATCAACCAAAGTGATCAAAGCTACCAAAATTGTATGAAACATATTTGTTTCATACAATTTTTATGCGTTGCTGATGTAATATTATTGCGAGCGAGGATAAACAAAAAATTATAAAAGATTTCAAAAGGCACACCGAAGGTTACTTTTTACGTAAATTTTTTACAATGTTATTGCGAGCTATTATCAACAAAAATTACTAACGCTGCTAAAAGACGTACACAAAGATGTAGTATAAGTATTCAGAAAGTTATTTTTCACAGGTAGTTTTTTGTTTCTGCAGTAATATTATGGGGAGTGATAATAAAAGAATGATCAAAACTACCAAAAGACATAGTGTATCGAAATACGATGTAGCTTTGCCAATACTGGAAACTCCCCGAAAATCCATGGAAGGGGCGCCGAACGCGACAGTGGCGCCTCTAGCGCACTCGAATCCTACGGAAGCTGACGACGCTATTTAAATGTATAGGCTCCACGAAGTCCTCGATCTTTGCGAGCCATGTTTCTTCAGCCCATCAGCTGAAAGCAATTCATTACGGTCAGTCCGCTTGCAAGGCGCAATTCAGTGATCGTTGCATGCAATGACATTCAAATAACAACGCGCGCAGAAGCAAAGAGAGCTCACTTTATTTAGCGGTCTCGAATAAAACTCAGGGGATTACACGCGTTTCAAGCGCATCTGGGAAGCGGAAAAATGTGTTTAGCTACTCGAACTATGTCGTAGAAGGTTACTGTTGATCCGTTACAAACTGCGTTGTCACAATTTCTAACCTGAATAGGTGATCCTTAAAACGTGCGCAGGAAACGTATTAATATCACCAGAGCAAGCGGACCAGCCACTGCAGCCTAGATAAAAAAAACTTTAACGAGAAAAATGACCGTACAAACACTTCTCAAACTGTGCTTGAAAGATGGCGTCCCCATACCAGATGAAAATAAAAAGGAATGTGTAAAACTCTGCAAACAACGGCGAATAAAGCGAAGAAGTTAGCCGATGACGGAAATGTACAAATCACCCAGCAAAGACCTCCTTCAACCACGACGATCGTTGCGGCGCTTATTAAAAAAAGAAAGGTTCGAGGCACACCCAATCACTTCTTATGAGTTGTGAATGCGAAAGCACGCACGCCGCTATTCCGCTCCCTTCTTTCGTCGGCGGCGTACTTGCGTCGACGGTCGAGCGCGCGCCTGTCCTCGGCGCGCTGACCTTGGGCGTGGAGCGGTGGAGCTGCTGCCTCGCGGACACGTAGCGCCATGGGGTGGCGGTCGTTGAAACTGACGTGCAGCGGCCAATGGGAGCCTCGTCGACGCGCGCCAGCTAATGGGACCGAAGCCGAAATCCATCAGCTTTACTCCGCTCCTTTGTGATCGGGGAAACCAGGTGCCGTTTGGCTAGGCTTTTCGCTGGTTTCATAGTTGGGAGCTGGCTTCACTTGGAGAAAGGATTTAAGGTGCCATTTGGCACGGCTTCAAAGCTGATGATGTCGGCTCGCTGTATGGGACAGTTAATGCTTTCGCATTAAAAATAAAGAGTAAAATGGAAAGCAGCAGCAGCTTGGGCATCTCCCTCGCGGGAGGTGGGCACCATCGGTGTTGAGTCCACAACAAAGAAAGCGGAAGCAACACGAGGAAACTTATCGAGAAAAAAAGAGCTTCACTTTTGTTAAGTTGCTTGTTAAAAGTTTATTTATTTGCTTTCGTAGCGTTGGTAGGAACTGAAAAAAAAATCAAGGGAAAGAAATAACGTTGTCCAGCCAACACCCCCTAGATCTAAGGCCGTAGCGCTTCTCACTCTCCCTTTAAAGAGCATCTCCAAGAGTAGGCTAAACTTGTAGTGCGCTTCTTTGGAATGCCACCGTGACGGTTGGCTTCTCGGCAGTGCACGTTCTATTTTACTTTCTCTCTCCCTCTACAACTGATGTGGCGCAAACAAAAAACTAAAAAGAAAGGAAAAAACAAAACGAAGGGGCGCCATGACGTTCCGTTTTTTTCTTTCTCCCCAGCGGGCTTTCGTCGCGTTCGTTTCTTCGACGGCTTTGTTGAGTATACTGCGGATTGGGTCATGTGACAATGAGGAAAGAGGAATCAAGAACAACAACGCTAGACGCGAGTAGGTTTTTAAACGCACAGGGTCGGAAGTTCAACTCTCGAGCAAGACCGAACACATTTTGGAACATAACCCAACCGTCTTCGTACGTTTCAGTTGGATGGTTGTTCGTGCTCTCATGCTGTAGAAATGTTGCATATCCGCGCTTTCGCGGAAAGTGAAGTTGGTATTCAGCGGTTGACTGGAAGGATGTCTACGGAAGCATAGACTACAGCGAATCGATGGGAAGATCTGGCTATTTCACGGCGTGGCAGGGTGAGAAGTTCTGTTTTTGTGATCGTGGGTTCGTTTCCTGTTTCTACTTTTCGCTGAATGCAAACTTAGGAGGGATTTGGTTGTTGCCTGGAAGCAACATACTATTCAAATGCTGATCTAGTCGCTACTTGTAGGTGCAGAACTAAATAAAAATGAACTGATTTATGAGTTCAGGTTGGAATAATTTTCGAAAAGTATGCAAGTGATATATTATCACGGTTTCAACCAGCACATCGATGTAAATATAAAAAAAACAGAAGTACAACGTGTCGTTTATGCGTATCGTCATCGGAGCGCAGAAATGATCCGCGACAACTCCCTCGTAAGACATATATTTTAGCGGGTCTCTGAGCTGTACTTTGGAGTGGACAGAAGCCGGAATATGGTTCATTGACTTGTTTACATATCCATACAACGGACGCATATACTAAAAATGTAGCTGCAGCCCCTTCAGGCTACGCAAGGAATCCTACACACATCAGGAAGCTCTATGGACCATAATATTATTATTATTAATACTCTGAACGACCAATTTTTCGCGGGCTCGATATTTCGCGATTTAGGTCAAAGCTCAAGTTTGGGAATTATTCGCGGGATCCAATTTTCGCGACGCGGTCGGGTCTCTATACAGATTCCTATATATTTCTATTTTACCGGAATTGTTCGCGGGACCTATTTTTTGCGAATTGTAGGCTATTCGCGAAATTCGCGAAAAATTAGTTCCTCGCGAAAATTAAGTCGTTTACAGTATTATATTCTTATTATTCTTATTAGTGTCTGAACCAGCTTTTATGTGCTCGTGCAAAGAGAAACTTGCCTCCGTGGTGGAGTGGTACCGCGTCGGGCTACTGAACGTCGGCGGGTCGCCGGTTCGAAACTGGCCGAGGAACGAGAGGTAAGTCTTTGTTCGAAGAATTAAAATTCGCAGTTGTCACGTGACATGACGTCACAGGCATTTGCGACAATCAATGAACGTCTGCATTGAGCTATGATCGACAATCATCATATGATCGATCATCGGTCGATGATCGATTCATAGGTAAGGATAGGATAGAATTTGGCTAATCGCGCGCTCCTACGTCAGACCTAGCAGTCAGTTAGCCAATTAGGTATCTCAATAGATAGGATAGATGTCAGAAACTAGATACCCGGATATCGATATCAGAAACATATGTTCTCATCGGAAAACATGTTTTTATATTGATTGGTTATTGACTCAATCGTGTCTCATAATACACAACTCTCCTAAATGCAGACGTATCTCTGTAACTAAATCCTTCAATAAAACACTAACCCAGAACTCATTACTTTCACGACCAGTGAAGCACCCATCATCGTACAAGTATTTCGGCGTGTATTTTCAGACACATTATCCTAAAACGAGCACGTCGAGCAAATAACAAAAAAAGCAATAAAACACTTCGTTTAATTAGAGGAACATTATATCTAGCTTAGATTGAAACAAAAATCTACTCGTGTACAAAACATTTATCCTCCGAAAATTATAATACGCAAGCATAATTTGGAATCCACAGCTAAATTATCTATCTCAAAGCTCGAAAGTTAAGAACGAAGCAGCCAGATTTATATGCAGTGATGATTCATCCAAAACTAGTATCCCCGCTTTAAAAACTAACATCAATCTTCCCCGTCTAGAGAGAAGAAAAAATAGCCCTATTGTGTTTTTGTCATGATGCATATTACTCAGATTCTGATTTTCAATCTACTTACATCAGGGCTGCCGATTTCATATCATCCATGTCAGATAATTCCTGCAAGATTGAACCATTTTGGTGCCATACTAAGACTTTCCTCTTTTTTCCCTTCGGACCTCGCATCACTGACTGGAACAAACTTCCCGACCACATTGTAACTGAGTGCAATCCCATTTCATTTAAAAACAAGTGAATCAATTTCTGTATCTGTGAACCTTGATTTAGAAAACTTCATCATAACAATGACATGTCAATAAGGGTCTTTTTTGTGTGTGTGATTTTTACATCTTGGTGTCTATTTTTTATGTTCAATTACTTTTTTGTCTTTTATCTTTGAATCTCACTCATGTAAGGCGTCTTCGGATGCCTTTGACGTGAATAAAAGGAAATGAAATGAAATGAATCGCTTACCCGATTGTTACTGTAGTACATTTACCCAGTCCCACTACTCCGAATATTGCCATTTGATAGGAATTCCTTTTTACACAACTCCCATGTCGTTCATAGATAATTACACCACCCTGTTTATTGTTTAAAACTAATACACCCGTCTGAAGATATAACTTTCCAGTATCTCACCACAATAATTTTAGGTTATAATGATTTTCTTGCGTATAATTTTTTTTAAATCACTGGCGTGCACAGCTTTTATGCGAGCTCAGAAAACAAAAATGAAAGCCGTTTACAACTCCCTGTAACGCTGAATTAGAGCGCAGCTCTTGAGGAGGAAGGCACAGGGGGGTCGTCACGTGACCTGTGGGTCACTAGACCTCAGGGGTCACGTGATCTCGGGGGTCACGTGACCTCAGGGGTTCACGTGACCTGGGGGGTCACGTGACCGTGGGGGTCACGTGACCTGGGGAGTCACGTGACCTGGGGGCCACACGACCTGGGGGTCACGTGACCTGGGGGCTCACGTCACCTGTGGGGCACGTGACCTGGGGGTCACGTGACCTGGGGCGGTTACGCCGACGGCGACGGCGACGCCGGTCAAGCCGGAAACGGGCGCCTAAGAGCTGCGCTCTAAAATAGAGCAAAAACCCGTGTTCCTACGACGTAAAAGCTACGCGCAAAGCCTTCAGCACAGCGCAATAGCGCGCCGCCCGTGAGACGGCTGCCGTGATGTCACTGGAGGCGTGTTTCGACCTTCTCCTCTAGGTGGTGTTGGTCCAACTCAAACTGTCCGGTAAATAAGAGTCGCACGCTGCAATCTGGTACGTGCAAGAAGTGCATAACCTTTTTTGTTTCGCATTTGTTTTCCCAGTGACTGGCAGGACTTTCGTTTGCTCGCTTGACGAAGCACGTGAAAAGTACATTCAAGTACTTGTTGACATGCGTGTCCAAGAAATCTTTGCACACCGCGCCTTTTCTTCGGGTGTCGATCAATGGCGTCAAGTTCGCCTTCAGCTGAACTCTTCTCTGTTGCAATATATCAGTTAAATGTGTGCCGAAGGCACGGCTGATGTTACCGGCTAAGTGATGAGCTAAAGCGGGAGGTGGTGTAATTTTCGCATGCAATAATTTATTGTTCTTCGACAGCATGTCTTTTGAGGGATCCGTGTTACTGATTGCAGTTGAACATGGCAACCGTGATAACAGATCTTTCTGACTGCCCACCCGGCTACATAAGACTGGGTGTCCAGTTGTGCATCTGATCTGTCGTCCGTGATGTTCTCAGCGATTTCCGTGGTGTTGTCATAATCGTCTGTTGAGGCGTCAGTGGCGATTTTGAAGCCAGGCTTGAATGGCTCTTCCAGTTTAATTTGAATGCTGCAGTAACTTAAGTAACTCACATTTGTTCGGTCTTCGGAAGCAGAAGGATTTTCCACCCCATCGCAAAAACTCGTTTTGCGGTGGTAGGCAGTACATGGAATGCCTGTCATCTCCCAGCATACGCTGGTGTATGCGCGAAGGCGGCGGTTAATCAGCAAACGGTGATGCATAGCAGACGGGCCCGCGTACACAAATGAAATTCGAATAGAAATCTATAACGAGCTTGCTCAGACTTTTAGAGCGCAGCTCTTTGCGCCCGTTTCCGGCTTGAGCGGCGTAGGCGTCGTCGCCGTTGCCGTCGCCGTCGGCGTAACCGTGCGGTGCATTATGGGTAAATTTTTCCGAAGGAACCCGAGGTCCTCCCGAAGGACCTCGCGTTCCTTCGGGACGACCTCGGGAGGGCCTCGGGTTCCTTCGGGAGGACCTCGGAAGGACCCCGGGTTCCATCGGAGGACCTCGGGAGGACCTCGGGTTCCTTCGGGAGGACCTCGGAAGGACCTCAGGTTCCTTCGGGAGGACCTCGGGAGGACCTCGGGTTCCTTCGGGAGGACGTCGGGGGGTCACGTGACGATGACGTCATCAGTGACGTCATCAGTGATGATGACGATGACGATGCGGATGCCGATGACGTCATCGGTGACGTCACTGGTGACGTCATCAGTAATGATGACAATGATGATGCGGATGCCGATGACGTCATCGGCATCCGCATCGTCATCGTCATCATCACTAATGACGTCACTGATGACGTCATCGTCACGTGACCCCCAGGTCACGTGACCCCCCTCCCCGAGCTCAACTACCACCCCAGGTCACGTGATCCCCAGGTCACGTGACCCCCCCCACGCGAGGTCACTGACCCCCCCAGTACCCTTCCCTCCTCCTCCTCAAGAGCTGCGCTCTAATTCGGCGTTACAGGGAGTTGTAAATGGCTTTCATTTTTTATATACATATTAAATATCAAGAAGAAGAAATATATATTTTGGATTAGAAATACAATCAAAAGCGAAAATAGAAGGTTATCGTGGACGACAGTGGAATAAAACAAAAACAACAACACCGTTGAAGACGACCCTCAAAATGTGCGGGCATAGCGTATCAGACTAAACGGCTGTAGTAAGAGCCAAAACGACGGCAAGAGATTAAAAACTATGCCAAACAAGGCAAGCAAAATACACGATGGTTCCAACGTCAAGTAAACAAAAGGGTGAAGAAATCAACAAGAATACAACAACATAAAAGCAAGAGGAAGAAAGAATGCGGTGGCGTAGTGTCGCGTTAAACATAAAAAGTATGTGGACTTCGAAAAATGAAAGGTGTTTCAAGACGGTCCAACGGGTGCAGGGCATTATCGTTGAAGGCGCAAAAGACGTTAGTCGTCCCTACGCTAACAATCGAAACTCGCGTACCGTATATAACGTGACCGAAACACCTTTTTTGCTCTAGGACGCTATCTTCTTTTTTCTTTTATATGCGCAAGAGATCTGCTCTTTTTTGTAACTCTGCTTTATTAATTTCAGTAATAACGTCAGATGTGCATTTGCACTATATACTTTTCCAGAGCATACCGACATCACAGTAACGTACGTAAATCGAAATCGCCCTTTGCTTCTTTATTCGGAGACGATCTCAACGGGATTAGCCAGCTCGCTGTTTCGACAAAACGGTTATAAGCAAGACATTCATGTGACCTTGGAATCGCAAGAACAGAACGAATTGATTGATAAGAACAGCAAAGTTAAAACCTAGATATGTGGTAAACATTTTGCACATCGCCCTAGAAAAAAAAAGCAGCGCGAAGGTACATTTCTGTTTTTTCCTGGCTTACTTGAGTTGAATAAGACGGCTTTATTTAGGAGAGCCTCAAAATTGCACCCTGAAAACCTTAACATCTTTCCCACGCGAAGAAAATGTCCTGCACTCATGAGGTTGCGCCTATTTTTTAACACTCAAAACAGCAAATACCTGTGACTTTTTTATATTATTGGTCATATTGCAGGAGACCGGCAAAACAAATGCGTTGTGGAGAATTTGTCTCCTAGCGGAGTATCCGAGGCTCGCCAAGGGCCTTGCGGTCCTTTTTGTCCGCGCTCCGCAGGAGTCGCCAGTATTGGCTTACAAGGTATTGGCTGAATCCTATCAGCACACTTCCCGGGCTCATACTTGGGCCAGTTAAGTGCAAGCTTGAGAATACTTAAGTCCAGTTGGCTCAAGCTCGCGCCAATATGACCCAAGTCTCGGCCGAGGAAGTGTGCTACTTGGGTAAAAATGCGCAACAGTATCTGAAAATTATTTTCTTTATATATTTTCTATTCAGTGTCGATATACTGTTAATGAGAGCGATTATCAGCGGAAAATTATAAAAGCTTATCAAGCGACGCAGAGAAGAATGGCCAAACGTATTCAAACAGATATTTTTTTACATACAAAATATATATGTATAAAAGTTTGAATAGACAAAATCAGCAAAACATTATAAGCTATCAAAGATATATGAAAGATGGCCAAAGTTGTTCAGAACGTTATTTGAAATTTTAATATTACATATAATATATATATATATATATTAACGTATAATTCCGAACGGTGCAGCGGAAACATTTAAAACATCCCCAGGTTTCTTGTTCATGATATCCAGGGTGTCAAACATGTCCAGGATATAAGTGAGACGCGTCATAATACCTTATATATACAGGTTTAACACAACCCAAAAAAACGTAGCGTCGCATTTTAATGTGCGGGTAGTGTTTGTGGGAAGCTGTCTGATTTCTGCCACAAAATCAACAAACGAAAAGATGAGGCTGACATCAGCAAAAAAAAAAAAAAGTCACTAGAAGCAGTTGGTAGATCGTGCCTCGTCGGTCGTGTGTGAAAGTCCCATGCCATGCGGTTAGGCGTACGTACGTCAAACGGGCAGGAGCGTCAATTACATGGCACGAGAGCACGCTCTGTCTCTAATTCCCTTCGGCTATTGGGCTTTCATGTAATAGATGCCCATGTGCCCCTGAACTAGAAAAACACAAATATTGTGGGGAAGTTATGAAACGAGATCTCTATTGAATTGTATGATTCATTCAATATCAAATCGCAAGGGATGAGAGATGCAAAAGTGCCCGTACTCTCCATTTAACAGATAAATAATTTGAATTCCTGCTTGAGAAGCCCGATTGGGTGTACGAACATTTTTTGTGGTTTCAATAATCAGTGAGTTGATTGCAGCGCTTGTGCAGTTTCTTTTACTTGATGGTCTTGTCATGCGGCGCTTTTGTCGTGAAGATACTGATGTACCAACTAGCAAATTTATCACTATTTAAAAAACCTATACTTAAAAATGTATAGCTGTTTTAAAAAGGTTATCTTCTGCTTATACGCATTTATTTTTATTCGATGCTGCTGTAATCTTATTGAGAGCTATATCCAATGAAAAATATTGCAGGGCAGCAAATAGATGGTCAAGGCGAGTTCGTAGATACCACAGGGGTGATTATCTACGTATACATGAAATAATAAAACATTGACGACGGGGACGGAGACAGGACTTCTTTCATTGAGCAGCAACATCGAATAACACAAAATATAAAACCGCTCCCCAAGTGTTTCAACGTTCTCAAAGAAGGAAAGAAAAAATTACTAAAGGAAAAGAAATTTACAATAAATTTAAAAGTTGAAAAGCACTTGCGTTACGAGGAGGTGTCAGTAATCTAGTAATCTCTGTTAAGAAATCGACATTTGTCATTGTCAGTGATAATAAAGGTGCCGCAATATTGCTGTTGACAGTTCCAGAGGAAATGTACTGTAAATTTAAAAGTTTAGAAAGCACTAGCATCATGGCGAGGTATCAGTAATCTAGTGAGACCTAGTGTTAGGAATTTGACCTACTGTCTGTAATTATAATGACGGCACAGAACTGTTCTTGTTGAGAGTCCCCATAGCAAATGATCCGATGATTTCTCTCCCAAATCTGTCGTTGCGCCCGCTCAGAATTCCAGAGTCATAGAAATAAGGAGTACGGTCATCAAACGTGCGGCTGTAAGAGATGATTATCTGTGAATGAGATAGAATTTATCGTTGCTCACAGGGGCTGATGTTCGGTCTCGAGGAATAAGAATGGAGCACGTGGACTGAATTTTCGACAATTTAGTCCACATAAATTTGGCCGATAAATTTAGCGTGAAAACTGAATTGGTGTATAGCTCACATGACGTCAAATATTTCGATACATTTAGGGGGAAACTGAATTGGTGTATAAGGCTCGTGACGTCAATTTTTCCCTACATTTCGAAGAAAACGTTTCTGCTAAAGTTGGAGTAAAATGATTCCACTAAATTTAGAGGAAAATGTTCCTTGGAAATTCAGCGCAAAATGAACGTCCGATGACCTATACACCAATTCAGTTTCCCTGATACATTTGGCGAAGAATTGTTCCGCAAATTTAGCGGAAAACTTCAAATGGAGCATAGGCCACGTGACGTCAATTTTCTTCTAAATTTATCAGAAAAGATTCTCTCTAACTGTGGCGGGAACACTTTTTCTGCATACTTTAGCTAGAAAAGTATTCGTGGACAGATTCAAGATAGACAAAAATCTGTGGTGAGTAGCTTAATAATGCTATAGCATTAAATTATATAATCTACGCACGAGGTGTAAATCTTGGATAGAAGAAGAAATAATAGAACGTTCAACAATATTCACACCATTTCATACTTCCATAGGTATTTATTGGTCAACTCCCAATTGTAACGCTTTTAGACACAGAGGTAAATAGCTGAATAAATCAGTAGGATGACACGAAGCCGACGTGGAGCAAGAAGGCTTCGTGCTCCACGTCAGCGACGCCACGGAGACTCGCCCACAAAAAGACATTTGCCAAAGGTGTCCTGATGATCACGCGATCCCTCAGAAGATCTATTCAAAAGAAGCGGAAGATCGTCACGAAGAAGCATGCAGCCTAAATGAATTAGTGTTTTAATTTCCAAAAATTACTTGGAAATTTAGGCACTAGTGCGATCGGGAAATAATGACACTTTCCTATGTGGACGGCTCAATCAATCGCATTCTCCAAACGCGCATTCGTTAAACTCATTTTCGCGTGCTCCTTTGTTTCCTTTTGAAGTGCGCAGATCGCGCTGGAGCCAACGCCATGGTTTCATCCTACTAGGCACGACAAGCAAGGAATTACCATTGATTGGAATTGGTAACCTTTCTCGAGAGAGTAAGGAAGCTACTCGTAGAATTGAACAGAGGCGTATTTTTGGCTTCGATCAATAGCGACTTTTCAAAGCGTTCCTCGTAAAACTTATTTTCCCCTATACACAATGCACTCTTCCTTCCTAGAAATACAGCGCTATTACCGTGCTCTTACTGTCTTACTGATGTAATTCTAGATCCAACAGGCAAAGGTGAGCCATCTTGACTTGTCGTCTCGGAACCATATCTTGCTTATGTGAGAAAATATTGGGAGAGAAAAAACAGCAACTTAAAGTTGGAAGTTTCAATACAAACTTGTTTTCCAAAGACGCGCAGTTTTAGGTGTATACACCGTACCTTTGTAAGGGGGTGGGGCGGGGGGGGGGGGGGCAGTAGCCATTTTTCTTATCCCTATTTTAGGCGTTTTTAATATTTGGCTATATTAGGCGTTTTTAATATTTGGGGAAGAGAAGGGAAATGTCTCGCATACTTTCTGTCTCCAAGGTACTTGCATTGTGCGTTCTTGAGAATTCACACTAAACTACTCTGGAGTAATCTTTAAGTAAAAAGTGAGTAAATGCAGCAGATGCTACCCCTCTGTTGCAATTACTACTACTCTACCAGCTCTTTGCCACATCTCTGACGCCTCGGAAAGTAACTAAGGTTGTTACCAGCCACGAAAATTGATATAGTTTTTATTGCAATCCAAAACAGCCGAGCTGGTAATAATTACTACTGTTGATGCGTAGATATGAGAACACGCAAGTAAATGGCCGTTAAGAAGCGCAGATGAGCAGGTTGTTATATCAAGTGATGGAAACAGTCACGATGGCGCATTTCATTTTTACTAGAATATTCATCCCTTCGACACACACACACACACACAGAAATCAGTATTCAGGAACAACACTAGTGAAAACAAAGCCACATTTTGCAAAATTATAAATTACTTAGAAAAAACCCCGAGAAAAAGCGCGCTAAAAAACGGCGGGCGTAAGAGGCGGAAGAACAGCCCATTCTCTCAGTAATGTGCGTGGGGCCTGAATGTGCTCCATCTACGAGATATTCTGAGAAAATAAATTACGCGTACAATGTGTGTGTGTGGCATTAAGTGTAGGAGATGCAACACCTCAACCCTCTACCGTGCGAGAAAAAAAGATATTTCGCAGTCTGATTTTCTTGAGTAGCTACAGCCACATATATAGCTTCTCGAGCTGGGTTGCGCTAGCTCAAGAATAAAAAAAAGAGCGGTTACTAACTCCCTTAGTTAGTAACTGTTACCAACACTCCTGTTAGTCACTTCAGTTACTAAAAAGTTAGAAACAGATGTTAGAGGCAGTAACTAACATTAGCAAGTACCGCGAGCTTTTGTCTAAAGGTTGATTCCCACACTTGCGTTATTCTCACCGGGTGCGACTGCAACGGCTGGCGATGTGCGGGTTGTTACGACCACAGCTGCGTCGGTTCAAGGGAAATGGTGCAAAAACCACCGATTTTTATTGTAGTAGACTGGATCGCGAATCGAGGCTTGTCTTGCTGGGGTCGAGTGGCACCACCGTCAGTCATCACTTGAAACCAGGGCCCGTTTGCACGAAACTCTAACCGCGGCTAAAGTTAGCCGCAGTACCTAGGTGAGGGATTTTGAAATCACGTGACTGGCTCGGTAGGGATGCGGGGAAACATGGCGGTGCCCCGGTGAGTGAGCAACACTCGCTTTGGAACTAAATGTCGTTGTAGCTGCAATACCGGGCGCGTTAGTGAGCAACGATTGGTGCAGGAGGCTTTCGCATCGCCTTACCTCACTTAACCCACAAAGCATGAGCAATGACCTCGCCGCATTTTTTAGATAGTCTTTCGATTCTGGCCATTCCTAAGCAATACCTCCCTCCATCTCCTCCTTTTTCCTCCCCTCATTGGTCATGTGACACACCAAATCAGTTTTCCCGCTAAATGTAGTGGGAAATAATGAGCTTAATGACACACCGATTTTTCATTCCCATTTCTTTCTCCTTCCCCCTCCTTCCCTTCAAATCCCTCTACTCAACACCCTACAGTGCCTCTCCTCCCCCTCTTGCCTCACCATCCTTCCCCTTCCTCCTCTTCCTCTTTCCCTCCCCATCCCTCCTCCTACATTGCACTTCCTCCCTTCGCCTCCCCCTTCCTGCTCATGTGACAAACAAATTCAATTTCCCTAAGTTTACTTTAAAAAAAGCAACTTGGAGGACGCTTAAGTTTCGCTTCTAAAGGAAGGCACAAACAGGTCAAAATCATTTTTTTAAATTCATTTCCCGAAATGATTGAAAACGATGCCTAGACACCACCCTCAGAATTCGAAACTTGGGAACTCAGTATTTGTGAAGTAAAAAAATTAAATACGTTTACGATTCTCTGTAATGCCGAATTAGAGCGCAGCTCTTGAGGAGGAGGAAGGGAGGGTACGGAAGGGAGGGTATGCCCCTCCTCCCCCTCCCTCCTCCTCTGCCGCTCCCCTCCAATTTAGCGGTAAATTTTCGCTAAATTTCCCGTTAAATTAGCGGAAAAAGCCCAGCTATATTTAGCGGGAAATTATTTTCGCTAAAGTTAGTGGGGTATGAAGGTAATGGTATTATAGTATACAAAATGAGTTATATTTTGTTCTAAGGCAGCTCCAGCCCATAGGAAGAAATAAATTAGTTGAACAGAGTTGTAAATCCGAGAGTGGCGATACAGACAAGGGACAAACATAGTACGACACGGACGAAGTCTCAAGAATTCGTCCGTGTCGTTCTATGTTTGTCCCTTGTCAGTATCCCCAGTCTCAGGTTTACAACTATGCTCAATTCACACCAGCTAGCCTGCACCCTCACCATAGCTTCATAAATTAGTTGACTGGTAAATAGTAAGTTTAGTGGAAAAGTTTATACATTTTCATTAGATGATACGGGATTTAATCACCTTAATCAGTTTCGGAAGCTGATTTGTGGACTTCATAATGTTATTCCTTCGAAATTACATTAATATTGCCATATGGCAAAATTAATGCAATGCAAGAATTCAGTGACTGCACGCGATAACATCGCTTACATGATCGTAAGTGACAGATGTCTAGCCGTGTCCGTGTTGACTATTTCTACCGTATTTTTAACTGTAATCTGCTTTTCTGTGTCCAATCACTGCGTCTCTTGACATTTTTCCGAAGTATTTTTGTATAAAATATTCGTTCCTACAGCAATTTTTGCGTGACTTATTGTTTTCGACTTAAAACAATCACATTTTTCAATAGGCGTCCTATACGCATACCTCGTGCCATTTCGAACCGTTTATTTAGCGGTGTAATATTTTGCCCGTCTAATAAAATGTTTCTTAGACACGTTGCTATGTGCATCTTTCATTTTAGCTAGTAAGACACGCATATGTAACTAAAAGCGCGTTACGACGGTCGATCCACGCGCGTTGCCTTCGCTTCGACAAGCGCCCCCGATGGCCTTCATTCGCGACGTCACGAGAAGAACGCTACGGCCTTGTCTTCTAGAAGATGTTGCGTTGCCTCAGCTTATTAGGTTGTTTTCGCTATACGTGGCGAACACGAACTTAATACACGTTATACACATTAAAAAACTTCACGGTTTCATGGGCCCAGCCGCGTAGGTGGCTGGCGCGTCCGTGTTGATCTTCTGAGAAGAGGAAGGCTGCCCTCCGTGCCTTGGTCACGTGTGCCACGAAGCGGTGTGGCAGGCGAGCTTGGAGTGCCTGCCTCCAATGTTGCAGGATCGTCCTGACTGCCTTGTATCATGGTTGGAAAGTCGTCACTGGAATTCGGAGACGGTGAACAGTTTCGCTGACTGATGCCGCGGAAAGGGGCGAACGTTTTCGACGTTTTTGCGTGACTGAGGATATCTTCTTGATTCGGAGTTATTCCCTCGTCCACCTTGGGTTCATGTCCCAGCTGTTCAAAGTGCTCTTTCGGAATATTTCCGTTGTTCGTGCGAATATCATATTTCCGGTTTCTTAGAACTCGGACGACGACGCCTTTCGACCATTTCTTGGCGTTCCTGTTGTCTCTTGCCCAGAGCTGGTCGTTTGACGTAGGTGTCGTTCTTAAGAGTTGCGCGAGACGTGCAGCTTCGCCTGTTTTGATCGCACGAGAAGCATTATTGACGGTCTAACAAGATCGTATCTTGTGCGAAATTCGTCTCCTGTCATCAATTTGGAAGGTGTCGAGCCAGTTGTCGCGTGCGGGGCCATCCAATATGCCACCAAATTATGGCCTGCCTCTTCCATGGTCAGCCCCGAATTCAGGCTTGCGTTGACAGACATTTTGAATGTCCCCAGGAAGTTCTCTGCCGCAACGATTGTTGCGGGATGGTTCGGGGGTGAGAATGACTGTCTGCACTCCGTTTCTTGTCATGAAATCCCGGTATTCGCTTGATCGGAATTGTGGGCCATTGTCTGTCCCAATCCTTCCTGGCAGTTCATATCTTGCAAAGAGATATAGAAACACTCTTATGGCGGCTGCCGAAGTCGTCGAGGTCATGGGCACTACCTCGGGCCATTTCGAATATGCATCAATGATCAGTAAAAAATACCTTCCTTGAAAGGGTCCTGCGAAGTTTGCATGCAGGCGTTGCGACTTCTTTTTTGGGTCTTCTTCCCACGGGTGTATGGGAACTTTGGGTTCCTCGTTCCTCACTTCTTAGCACGGCCGACAGCTTCGGACCAGCGTTTCGATGTCAGATCAAAAAGCGGCCACCAGTGTCGTGCCAGTCCCTTCATCTTTGTCATTCTCGGATGACCTTGATGCAAGTCGTTCAAAACGTGTTTTCGGTACCTCGAGGGTACGATGACGCGTGTTTCCCACACTAAGCAGTCCAGCTCCACGGTTACTTTTGTTTTGCGACGGAAGTAAGGCTTGAGGTCATCGGAATTCACTTGTTCGGGCCATCCATCCATGGTGAGTCTTAAAACTTTAGACAACACGGTGTCTTTTCGTGTCTCTCTGCTGATCATCTGCTTACGTGTCAGTGGAAATGCTTGAAACTTTTGTAGATGGAGACATATGACTTCGTCCATTTTTGTAGTTTCTGATTTTGTAGCACCCTTGTCAGTCATTGGGAGACTCGACAGCGTGTCTACGACTACGTTCTTATCGGTCGACACATAGGTACTTTAGGTCGAAGTCATACCGTAAAAAGACGATTGCCCATCGCGGCATTCTTGCTGCAAGCGTCCCTCGATTTTCCTTACGGGGAAAATCGATTCCAGAGGTTCGTGGTCCGTCCATAGCGTGAAGTGGCGTCCAAACAAATACTGGTGAAATTTCCTTTCGCCTTTAACTAGACTCAGTGCTTCTTTGTCATCTGAGAGTACTTTCGCTCACCTTTTGAGAGTGTTCTCGACATGAAGGCGATCGACCTCCGATGCTTGTTGGGTATCGCGTGCTGAAGTACTGCACCGATGCCATGCCTCGATGCGTCACAGTGCAGTTTCAGAGGAAGTGCAGGGTAATAGTGCACTAACAGACTCTGCTTGCTGAGTTGCTTCTTCGCTTCGTTCAAGCCTCTCTGGCATGACTTCGACCATTCCCACGTCTGATATTTTCAGAACAGTTTATTTAGCAGATGTAGGATGTCGGCTGTGTTGCTGATGAACTTCCCGTAGTAGTTCAGCAGTCCCAGAAATCCTCTGAGTTATTTTTGGCCTTTGGGCGTCTTCACTTGCAGGATCGCGTTCAACTTCTTGATATTTGTATGGATCCCTTGTTTGTTTATGACATGTCCTAGGTTCTGGATGGAGTCCTGCATAAAGCAGCATTTTTCTTTTCCTAAGCGAAGGCCGCTTTCCTTGAGTTTTTGTACTACGATTTCCAGGTTCCGCAGGTGATGTTGATCGTTCTTGCCAGTTACCACGATGTCATCCTGAAATGCACCTGTTTACGGCAAGTTCCCAACAAGTTCTGCGATGACGCGTTGGAAGATAGCTGATGCGGGGGTTATTCTAAAGGGAGCTCTGTTAACCTGATATAACTTTTTGTTTGTGTTGATCACAGTGAGGTTTCTTGTTTGCTAAGCTAAAAGTATCTGGAAGTTGGCTTGTTTGTGGTACAGCTTGGGGAACTTTTCCTCATTGGCAATCTTCACAAAAAACGAAACGTTTAGTCCCCTGTAGTGGGTAGATATTTGGCTTCAAGGCTGGGTTGAGTGTAACCTTGTAATCCCCGCATATGCGAACTTGTCCGTATGCCTTCATTAGTGGAACAATTGGAGTCGCCCACTCACTCATTATCACAGGAATTAATATGTGCTCTTTCTCAAAACGATCACACTCCTCTCTGATATTTTGTCGGAGGGCGTATGGAACGGACCTGGGTCTGAGAAACTTTGATTGAGCATCATCATTCACGCAGAGTTTCACGGCGTAGTCCTTCAGTTGTCCCAGACCTTCAAATATGGAACTGTGTTTGTGTAGCACACTTGCGAGAGTTAAGGTTTAAGCACGAACGTTGTGCACTTCCTTCCAGTTCCCTTGAAAATCCTGAAGCAATGCCCGTCCCAGTATGGTAGGCTCCCCATTCTTCACCACTTGGATCTCATGACGCTTGACTTGCCCGTTGTACCGCATCTCCACTTGAAACATTCCCTCTGAAATGATGGGCTTGTCGGTGTACGGCTTCAGCGTTATTTCCAGCGGTTTTAACTAACTGGGTGTCTGGAAGAATTTCTTGAAACGTCTCCAGGTTGATCACAGCAACGGGTGAGCCTGCGTCGATCTTCATCTGAAGAGGTTTGCTGCAAACCTCCATAGTTACTGTGATCGGCTTCGGGTAGTTTGAGTCGATGACATAAAACGGAGTTTCATCTCCCGAGTTCTGTGTAGTGACATGGCTGATGAAGTTTGGCTTGTCCTTTGTTCTTGAGTCTTGTGGATCTCCTTTCTTGTCACGGAAGACCATTTGCAAGTTTCCTGTTCTTCCGCATATTTTACAAGTCTTGTTCCTTGCAATGCAGTTTTCGGGGTCGTGATTGGTTTTGCTACAACGGTGACATGGGGTTCTGCTTCCGCGAGATTTTCCATTTCCCTCGCTTCCCTTCTTCGGAAGTGACGTATTGCATTTCCGCCATTGCGCCAAGCAACTGACCTCTTGTTGGGTCTCATTATCACTCCTTTTTTATTCGCCTCCTTCATGGCTACCTCTATTCATGTGGCATGAGGCACTGTTGCCTTGAATGTCAGCGCCGGTTCAGCCAGCAACTTTTCGAGAATGTTTCCGTCCCTAATCCCGTGAATGAGCTTGTCTCGAAGTCGGTCATTGAGGGTAACCGAAGTTGCATTGCAGCAGTGAAAGCTATTTGAGGTCAGATACGTAGTCTGCGATGGTTTCGGATTCCCGCTGCTTCCGGTTATGGAATTTGTAGCATTTAACAGTTTCATTGGGCGTCGGGTCGATGTGGCTCTGCACTAGTTGAAGGATCTGTACGTACGTTTTCTACTTGATTTAGCAGATGCCTCCAATTTCCGTATTAGTCCGTTCATTTCTCGTACGACGCTAGACAGAAGAACTTCGGATGGCTTTGATTCCGGAATGTCGTTTGCAGAGAATAACACTTCGATCCTTTCGATGTACGAAGACCATGATTACGATTTGTGATCGAACTCTTAAATTTTCCCGCTTCGAGGCATTCTTTAGGTTTGAAATGGGGCGTCACTCACGTTACCATTGTCTTCATTGTTCCGATGTCGCTCAGTTTTTTATATCCGTCTCACTTGCATGGATCCCATCCTTGTCGCCATTGTGATGTTCCAGTGAATTTGGCATAATGCAATGATATATTTATTTAACGGTTAAGATTAAAATCAGTTGAGATGCGTCTTCTTTGGTCTGCAACCGCGCCCAGTCTGTTCTTTTCCAGGCGTCTTGTGCTTCTCTGTGGCTCGCTCTCCCCCGCCGGCGCCTCCGGTTGCATCCGCTCCGTTGCCTCAGGAGTGGGCACAGCGGCAGGGCACCCTGCAAGATGTCGTTTAACCATATTTTGCTGCTCACGCAGGTTAATAAAAAAGTGTATCGTTTTTTGAAGTGAACCTAGATGTCTTGTTCTGCTGCTGTGCGCAAGAAGTGAGCTTTGTTCTTTTGTCAGTCTGTAAACAAATGTTGCTAATGCTAGCGGGGGACATCGAAACTAAGCCGGGTCCCTTGAGGGAAGATCAGAAACAGCTTATCTTGCAAAGTCTGGCTATTTTGCCTCAACCACAGGTCGGTCAAACGGCGCTTTTTAACGAACTAAAAACAATTCAAAGCAACCAGAAGTCGGGGGACGAAAAGCTAGCAGCATTAGCAACCATGCTCACATCAGTAGAGGCTAACTTGGAGTCTGTTCCGCAACTGCGAAATGATGTAAATTGTCTGCTTACTTCTACAGCTGAATTGGCTTCTCAGGTTAAAGCTTGGCTTCGCAGTGTGAAAATATTGAAGGTCAGTCAAGGAGGTCGAAACTGATTTTTTATGGGATACCTGACAGTTCTGCAGAGACTTGGACTGCCTCTGAAGCTGAGGTAATTTCGCTTTGCCAGGAGACTCTTGGTATGAAGTTTGAGGCCTCATTTGTGGAACGTTCCCATATGCTAGAAGCGTTCCGACCTAATAGAGACAGGCCTATTATCGCGAAATTTACATCATTCAAACTAAAACAAGACGTTTTGTTCAGCGCGTCCAAATTAAAGATGACCGCCTACTCGCTCAGCAAAGATTTTTTGTTGGAGACCAGAAATGAACGCAAAAAACGTTTGGAATTTGCCAGAACCCAAAACGCCAAGTTTCAACTTCGGTATAATCGCTTATACATAGGTGACCGAATGTTTTACGTCGATCCAGTCACACTTTCTGCAAAACGTAATGACACTTAACATTTAAAGAAATCTAGACTGGACAATGCAGCTATGAATGATATAGTGGTTTTGAACGTCTATTGTAGAAGCATTAGGAACGAAATTGACGACTTTGCCGCTCTCATCTCGATCACTAATCCAAGCATTGTCATAAAAACAGAATCTTGACTCGAAGAGTCAATTTCCGATATGGAAGTTTTCCGCCGCACTTTGCTGTTTGTCCTAAGGATTGGAATAGCAACGGCGGGGTGTGTTTCTGGTGATTCATGAAATATTAAAATGTTACTTGGTAGAAATCAACGGATTATCCTGCGAATCCGTTTGGTGTCGAGTCTCCCTTGCTAACGGTGACAATTTCACTGCGTGGTCATTCTACAGATTGCCATCAAGCAACACAAACTCTATCTTTTTATATAACGCTTTATCTGTGGTAGAAGCAGGTTTTTTACTTATTGGTGGTGATTATAATTTATTGGATATTCAGTGAAGAGAACTCAAACCATCTACTCAAACCGGGGACGCGGGCTAATAGTTCTATAATTAGCAGCCGCAGACTATCGCCGCGAAGCTGCGTGAATGCAGGCAGGGGGCTGGGTTAACATGCTCCCCAGTTATACACGCGCCGTACGAATCCGAAATCCAAGTTCCCGCGCGTTGCCGATCATCCCATTCGGCGTAAGCGCGTTGCTAGGGTGTCTGTAGTTGAGACGGTGTCCTCCTCTCCCTCTTTTTTTTCTTCTCGCCGCGTTGGAGGTCCATGCGATCGGATATACGGAACCCTCCTACAGCTTTTACAACAAGAACCTCCGCAGCAGGCGTCCTCTGTTAAATTGCAATTCATAAATTGAGATAGATAGTCTTCTCAACCCAGGCTCTTTACCCACGCACAGGGGGCGGGTCATGAAAGGCAAGAGAAGGGTAGCTTTTTCTGAAGCTTCAGCAGATAAACAACTTGCGTTCTTGTCTGTGTATTTTTCGTTTTGTTTTTACCACGCTGTGAATTGGCTTGGCTAGCGCAATGTGTTTTTTTGTTTTTTGCTGGTTTATTTTTTGTTTATGAAAATTAGGTGACGATTTTGCGCGACTGTATTCATTCTCTTTCCTGCAATAATGTATCTGGCCCTACGGGGTAATCCGGAAAAAATAAATAATACGGATGACTTAAATAGGCGTGTTTTCTTCTCTCGCTAGTAATTTCAAAATTCAACAACGTTTGTCTAGGGACTTACAAAATAAACTCGTCCTTTTTCTAATTTCAGATAAAGTATTGTACTTCCTGATTCATCATGGGGGCATCTGTACTCTCCATGTTGCTTCTACTGAGTGGTACGTTACACATAAGCTTTGCAATCGTCTTGAGAAACACAGCCGCCGGAAGAGGAAATAAAAATGCACTACTTCAAATTTTGCAGGATCTGTAAGCCACTGGTCCAAAAAAGAAATGGAAGATACAAATGATGGCAAAAAAGGTCGTGAGTATTAAAAGTCGTAAAGTTCTGAATTATATTTTGCTGATTTGTTGCTATGATTTTGTTTTTACACTGTAGGAATCTCTAGAGCCAATTGCAAAAGTTTCAAAACAGTATACACCAAGAAAACGATCATTTAAAAGAATGGTACTTAACAGGCAATTAAACACAGGTCGGCGAGCTACACTCTTCCAAGAGCCACAAGGGACTGGCGTTTGTCTGTCCAGTTTCAAGATCATTTCACAAAAACGCGAGAACTGATGCATGAACATCTCCAAGCCCGATGGCATTCAAAAAGTTGTTAATTTAGTCGAGCCTTTATTTGCACACTCTTAGAAAAAGTGGGCAAAAATGAGGTAACAGACCGCCTTTACTACCCTCCTCCCGGCCAGGGGGAAGCGCTCCGCTTGTTACCTCCTCAGGCGCAGCACACTAAGAATGCGGTGCTACAAGGTGAAGTTCGCCGCGAAGGAGCACCAGGGAGGTAAGTATTACCTCCCAGAGGGTGCACCTGTTTGGACGCTGCCAAAGCCTGGGCGCTGCGATTGGCTGTGGGAAGGCGCAAACGAGTTCGCTAATTGGTCTCCTCGTATAATACGTCATTCTTCGCGCATGCGTGGGGGAGCGCCCGCCCGGCGCCGAGCGCCTTCCCCGCCGCGCCGACGCTCCCGGCAATAACGGTCTTCCTTCTCGAACGTTCGACGGAGGCGTTCCAGCGCAGGAACGTTCTTTATTGTTCTGTTCGGCTCAGTCTCTTCTAACGAAGTCACCGAGAGCGCTGCATTGACTTCAGTTGAAGATCCAAGTCGTGTGCACCGTATGCAGGTAAGGAAATGTTCTGCGTGGGTGGCAGTTGGCGTCGGTTATGACCGCCGCGGGAAGGCGACCCCCGTCTTCTTTAGACAAGGGGTTGGCGGACATGATGGCACGTTTGAAGGCGTCGAGCGTTCGATAACATTAGTGTGTGGCGCGAACGCAGACACGGTTTAGACCATCGAAGTTCATAAAGAGCAAGAACAGGAATGACTGTCGCTTGCACTAGCGCATATTTAGAAGGTTGACATTCGCTAAACAGTGGCGTAGCCAGAAGCTTTTCCCGGTGTATGTGAGCGGGTGGAGGAAGGGGAGAGCGGCGGCCCGGCGAGCCGGACGGCCGAGGCGTCAAGACGCCTTTTGAATCGGGGATCGCCTACGTTTAAGGCGTGAGGGAGTAGGAGGTTTTCTCTTTTTAGGGCCGTTGGTCCGCCCAGTCTGGCGTTAAATTGAGGATCTGATCAAATATTTTAAAATCTCATAAGGTGGTTGTTGTCTTCTTTTTTTCGCAGAGCAGTAGTCGATCAGGCATTCATGGGCAGCACCGGCCAATCGGCGCGATTAATTCTCAACGGCGTTGATATTTGTAAAACTCAGTGTTGAACACTGATTTTTAATATCAACGTTATTTTGTTTTAAATTTAATGAGGTTTAATAGATAGTTTGGTAAAATGTTACGTTGCCTTGAAATACCGAATATAATTGTCTGAGCCAATTATTTGTGCGCTTCACAAACATTAATAGTAGTATCTTGCGGAATAAGGTCATGAAGCTGTTACTGGCAGCGAGACTAGCCATTATATTGTCTTGGCAGTTTCTTTGCGTGTGATCAGGCATTTCTAAAAGTCTGATCATTCAGTAGGTGAGTTAGATATGGCTCAAGTTTGCATTATTTGAAGTTGATTGAATATATGTCTTTCCTCCCGCGTCAATGTTGTAGGGTGATTTCGTCCAGGGCACTGGATGCCTGCTACCTTGGACGCAACTGCAGGTAAGCCTAGTCAGAAATATAATTTTGATATTCTTGTTCGGATTTGGGCACTTGAAATGAGGTTCTTGATTTTTATCTTTTTTGTGTGTGTGGTGTTCGTTCATTTTCCAGAAAAAATTGAGGGTACACTTCGAGTGAATAAATTAGAGTAAGTCACACAAGGTGCTTGAGTGTGTCTTTTTCGGTGTGTTCTTTTTCTGTATTTTCGTCCTTGTGTGCTGTTCTTCTCATGTCTAAATAAAACGTACATTCAATTTTAATCTGGCAAATTACTTCGGAAAAAATATTTACATATTTGCCGAAGTTTGACATTCGGCAGTAAGAAATTATTCGTGCGCTTCGCAAACATTAAAAGTAGTATATTACGGAATAAGGTCATTAGGTTTTTGCCGGCAGAGAGACTAGCAATTATAGTGTTATCTTGGCTTTTTTTGCGTGTGATAAGGCTTTTTTAAAAGTCTAATCATTCAGTAGGCGAGTTAGATATGGCTCAAGTTTGCATTATTTGAAGTTGATTGAATACATTTCTTTCGTCCTGCGGCAACGTTGCAGGGTGATTTTGTCGAGGGTACTGGATGCCTGCTACCTTGGACGCATCTCGTGACAGTTCTTAACACTGTTTACTGCAGGTAAGAGTAGTGCGATATTTTATTTTGATTTTCTTGTTCCCATTTGTGCACTTGAAATAAGGCTCTTGATCTTTGTATTTATTTGGTGTGTGTGCTGTTTGTTCACTTCCGAGAGAAAATTGAGGGTATACTTTGAGTAAATAAATTAGAGTAAGACACACAAGGCGCTTGAGTGTGTCTTTTTCGGTGTTCTTTTTTGTGTTTCGTCCTTGTGTGCTGTTCTTCTCATGTCTAAATAAAACATACTATCAATTTTAAATTTTAATCTGGCAAATTACTTCGTCAAAAAATTTACATATTTACCGAAGTTCAACATTCGGCAGTTATAAATTATTTGTGCGCTTCGCAAACATTATTAGTAGTATATTACTGAATAAGGTCATTACGTTATTGTCGGCAGAGAGACTAACAAGTATATTGTTGTCTTGGCATTTTTCTTTGCGTGTGATCAGGCATTTTTAAAAGTCTGATCATTCAGTAGGCGAGTCAGATTGCTCAAGTTTGCATTATTTGAAGTTGATTGAATATATTTCTTTCCGACTGCGTCAACGTTGCAGGGTCATTTCGTCGAGGGTACTGGATGCCTGCTACCTTGGACGCAACTGCAGGTAAGCGTAGTCAGATATATTATTTTGATGTTATTGTTCACATTTGGGCACTTGAAATGAGGTTCTTGATTTTTATCTGTTCTTTGTGTGTGTGGTGTTCGTTCATTTTCGAGAGGAAATTGAGGGTCTACTTCGACTAAATAAATTAGAGTAAGACACACAAGGTGCTTGAGTGTGTCTTTTTCGGTGTGTTCTTTTTTGTGTTTTCGTCCTTCTGTGCTGCTCTTCTCATGTCTAAATAAAACATACATTCAATTTTAATCTGGCAGATGACTACGGCAAAAATATTTGCTTATTTGCCGAAGTTCGGTAGTTAGGGTTGGCGGTCATGGGGGTCTGCTGTGGTGCTGAGTTGCTAATGTGGTGTAGCGCTCTGAGGTGTATGTTCTTCCTCTGTCCTTGTCCTAAAGCGCAATCATGTTTTTTCACGTACAATACCAACTCGCCTAACAATCAGCACTTGTATATACTAATCTGCTACAGTAGTTGTACCCCTTTGACTAAGATTTGTTAGTCACCTAATCGGGGTGACAAATTTAAACATGACCGGTGAATACAAGGTGCTTACTAATTTACGATTACCACCCGCCACGTGATTATTTTAGTCAGTGGTGGTTAGTCAACAGTTAAACTGGTCACGTCTGGTCAGTATGGTTGATGCTTTATAATGCTAGAATCAGTGGCCCATGAAATGCTCCAAGTGCGTCTTAGAAAAATATCATGTTTCTTCACAGTTTCTTTGAATTGGGGATTATATGTTTCAACTTCATATCACATAATTCCACATTTTTTTTGGTTCTAGGCAGGCAGTGCAATCTACCCGGTGGCTGTCAGCTCAAGCCTGATTAATCCTGAGGCGCCCAGCTATGCGGCAGTGGAGGGAGACCTCGAAGCCGCGTCGCCTGCTGAGGCAGTCCTGGTTGCATTCTGCCTCTACTTCATCTTTAGCTTCGAGTACCATCACCAGCTCAGGCGCAGATTCATTGCACTAGAGTACTTAATTGATCTGAAACACTCAAATGTGGAGTCACGTGCAACACATTGCTTTCAAACCTAAAAGAAATGCCAACAAAGTATTTGTTAATGCTTTTTATGCAGGTTTAGGAATTTTTTTATGTCGTTTGTTTAATGTTTTTTTTTGTCTGACATAAGGCAGGATGGTTGATTCTGAGAGTTACAGAAGGTCAATGATATTGCTTTATAGTCATATTTTTGTAATATCCGAAATCACAGCTTTTTGATTTGTGCAGCATTGGCATACTTAATGTATTTCAGTCAACTTCATACTTGGTGCCTGAAAGCATTCAGGGGTTGTGGTTCCATGTTCACAGTGATTTGTGCTTGCAAGGTTTAAATACAAGGTGGTCAAAACCGATTTTCGCGATTCATTTGAAGTGGGTTAGATCCCTTTGGCCCTCGCGGTAGTTTGTTGCAGCTCATTAGCAGCAGGAGATACGAGCCCTTTCTTCTTTCCACATGAGAAAAGCAAATCCCGCAGTCTGCTTTCCTCTACTCCAGCGTTCATTCCACTACTGTGGATAGGACGGGCACAGTGTACTGCTGTCCTTGAGTGGCAACGCACTAGTCATTGCTAGTCGTGTCTTGGTTTGGATTGCTGTTTGCAATATGTGTGATACAGAACGTATGTTGTATCACAGTGTGTTCATTTTGGTTTAGGTTTGTACAAGACTCAGTCATTTGAGTTCACCCCGGTGAAGCTTCGCTATTCCAAGCATTCACTGTTATTTTCCGGGTAGACACTGATTGTTTATGTACTTTTTGTGATAATTTTATGTACTTTTTTGTGATAAGTTTATGTACTTTTTCGTGATAATTTTATTGACTGTCGCGAACGAGAACCCCGAAAGTGTTGTTCCAGATGCTTTTATTGCGCTTAGTGTTTCATCTTAGAACTTTTGTAAGATGTCTAGTCATGCCATTGATTTTTATGCCATTTTGTTTGTGACAGCCACAATAAAACATTGTCATTTACTTTCAGAACTGGGCCGTCTTCATCTATTATAAGGCCCACCCTTGAAGCATGTACTATCACACCCACAAAGGGCCATAGTACCTTTCTTTAGGGGGTAAAAGTGATTCCATCAAGTGTACATTTAACCTGTAATAAGGTGGTGAACTGGGCCAGTTGGTTGCTGTTATACATGATTGGGAAAACAGCTCGGAAAGCGCGGACTACGAAGAACAAACACGACAGGACAGCACTGTCCGGTCGTGTTTGTTCTTCGTAGTCCGCGTTTTCTGAGCTGTTTTTCTCATCGTGTACATTTAACCCGAAAGTGGATCATAGTTCCCTCCAAAGGGAGGTAAAAGCAGCGCCCTCAATTATGTCGCCTTACCTCTCAAAAGGGTTTAAATTACCCCCTAAAGGAGGTAAAGGCTGACCCTGAAAGGATGCACTTTTAACACCAAAAGGAACTAAGGTTACCTCCAAAATGAGGCAATGTTGCACCCTAACCCAGGGGGTAAGTTTGCACCCTCGTTGCAGGAGGTAACGTTACCTCTAAAAGGGATTGCCTTGGGTGCAAGTCGGTTACTCTCTGAAGGAGAGTACTACAGTACCCTTTTTCTTAAGAGTGTAACAATCGTCAATACTGACATCGCAACATTAAATTGCACCTAGGGTGACAACATTCCTGCTAAAAAATATATTGGAGGATATTGAGTAACACGCACACCACGAAATGTGGCTCTGCCAGCACATTTAATTTTCAGTGTTATCCGTAAGCATATTATACACCTGCCAACTGCACTGCCTGCCAGAGTGTCGAACCGAAATACTTATCGGTTTTGTTGCGGTTTGGGTTCACGGCTTTCACTTCAGTTACGGTTTAGCTCCAGGGACCAAAACTAACGGTGGAAACCGGTTTGCACCACTAAATTGAGAATATATTTCCCACGCTGTTTTGGCAATGGGAACTATTTCCACCGTGCAACGAGTAACTATAAACAGTTCTTTTTTCAAGCTTTACAGATTTGTTAAAAAAATACAACGTGAGAGCTACACTCATGCGGTTTGCGCAGGTGAGCTATATGGCCAAGGGGACATAAGATAGGAGGCTTATCGTAACAATCTATTGGCTAATTAGGTAACATTTGTTAATTAACTTTTTAATTAGTGGAAATAAAAGTATGGTTCCAGTTGGAAACTTGCTGAGCATCATCGAAAACTACAAAATCACTCATTTTCAGAAAAAAATTGAGCGCGTGAGAAGCACAGTAGTGCGGTAAAGTTACCCCTCCTGTAGCAAAAGCAAGGCTACCGGTGAGATAAGGCGCCCGTGCGTTATTTCCGACTCTTATCTCAGAGCCCGGCTTTGTACCTGCTGCACGACTTGTATTTTTAGCGCACTACTTCGCTTCCCACGCGCTCAAAATATTTCTAAAAATGATTGATTTATTGGTTTGCGATGAAGACAGTAAGTTACTTATTGGAGCCATATGTCGATTTTCACTAAATGAAAAGTTATCGAACATATTTTACTTAAATAATCGACTGATCGTTATGGGTAGTCCCATATACTATGTCCCCCTAGCCGTGTAACTCACCTGCACAAAAAGCCATAAGGGTAGCTTTCACGGCTTTTTTAAACAAATCTATAAAGCTTTAAAAAAGCTAAAGGAAGAACAATTGTTGCACAGATTCTTAGGGAATGCTTTAGCGTGACCCTTTGAAACTCCACACACGTCGCCCTTTGGGAAACGCCAACACTGACCCCTTCACTTTTCCCTTTTGCCTTTTGCTTTGCTTCCTCTAGTTTTTGTTGCCTTTGTTTGACCTCGTTGGAGGGTCATCGTTAGCATTTCCCAAATGGGAATCTGCATGACGTTTCCCAAGATCAGGGCTAACGGATTCTCTAGAAACCCAGCATTGAATGATCCTGTAATTTTTCTCACTTTTGTGCTGTACTCTGCTTGTCAGAGTACGTCGATTCCCTTGGATACGGTCATCCATATCACTCGTGGAAAGAGCCACATCCATACCACTCTTGGAAGGAACCGCATCTATACCACTCGTGGAGGAAATCGCATCAATCGTTTTAACTACACACACATCACAGCCCACGCTCCGCTCCTCCGAAAACGCAGAGCGGAAACCATCCGGAGAAGGTAGAGCGGCAACTGAGCCCGCATTCCACCGCGCCGCGCCGCAACACATCTTAGATAACAAGGACGCAGTTCTCAAAGAGATGGCGTCATCAGAGAAGGCCAACGCTGGACACAGATTGGAAACCATCATTGCGTTTACGTTCGGCTCAAACGTAACTCGAAGTCGAGCGCTGGCGCAGGCCTCGTTTCCAATCGGTTTCCCCGCGTTGGCTTTCTCTGATGACGCCATCTCATTCAGCACTACGGCTTTGTTATCTAGGAGGTGTTGCGCTGCGCCTCCTCCTCTGTGTCTCAGCGCCAGCGGTGCGCGTGACTTTGACGAAATGAAAGGGCTCGTTTCGGCGAAAACCCGGCGGTGTCTGTCAGATTCTCAGAGTCGGAGAGAGAAGGAAAGGGTGATGTGTGCTGACGTCAGCAGTACAGACCAATGGGAGCGGCACACGCGTCACCCTTTCCCCTCCCTCTCTCCGCGGCGCTGAAAAAGAAAAAGACACCGCTGGGTTTTCGTGTAGACGTGCGTTCTAATGCTTACACATTAAAACACCGTGCACACTACCTTCACCCTTAAGGTAAGACTACGGTGGAAGCTACGTGCCCTCCAGACCAATCAGCCGCCTCTCTCTTATCACCTCATCCGGCTGTCCGCGCGTAGGTATTATAAAGTTATTACAATAAACGCTAGAGGCTCAGATGGTGCTATTGTGCTGCTGAATTTTGAAGCAGACAACAAACCGTCTAAATTTAACTTCCAAAAATGCATTCCTATAGGAAAACGCCAATGTGTTTCCTCTTCGTGCTCGATTCTAAAAGCAAATATTGCTTAGTGTTGTCACAGAATAAAGAGTTGGAAACGTTTCACAATCGGATGTACAAAAGTATGTGTCAAATCGTTTTTCTTTATACTTCATGGCGTCGAGCACTGCGCTAAAATAGCCCAATACACATGTATAATACGTGTTGGCGATGCAGACTGCTATTATACGGCACACAATGACGCATATAGACAATGCTATGAAGCACACAGAGTGAATCAGCTTGAAAAAACACCCAAAATATACTAATATATACCTAATCAAACAATCAGAACAGGCGACAAGAAAGAAAGCATGGAGTTGTGGAACGAAGAAGTTACTTGATTAGTAAAAAAACTGTGCAATAATAATAAAAAAACAGCAAGAGAGTGGTGTTGCTCGGAAATAAATACGATTTTTCTTTTTGCATGAATTGATAGCTTTTATTAATATATCATGATGTAGAACATAGAACTGGGCCTCAATTTTTATAAACTTAAACATCGCTCAGTAGGAAAACGCTGAGTGGCGCTGACGGACACAGCCCCATGAGGAGGCCGGTCGTTGAAACCGACGCCCAGTGAACAGTTTTATCCGTTTCAACGACCGGCCACCCCATGGCGCTTCGTGTCTGGCGAATGGGTGCTGGTCGGCGCGGGCTAGTCAATGGGATCGCAGCGATGTAAAAGCTGCCGTTGGCTGTGGACGCGCGCTAGCCAATGGGATCGAAGCGGTGTAAAAGAGCTCTTTCGATCTTTCGCGTCATGAGACAGTTAATTATTTCGCATTAGAAAACCATGCACTAAATAAATTACACTTTTACCATATGAATAAAGCTACATAGTACACGTTACGAGTAAAGAAACTACGCTGATTTCTAATATTCCCTGGCGGAGAGAATAAAGAAAGACTCGATGTAAACCTAAACACTTCTAATGAGTTGTGAATACGAAAGCATGCAAACCGCTCGTCCAGTCCCTTGTTTCGTCTGCTGCGTACATTTCGTCGCCGGTCAACGCGCGCGCTCCCCTGAGGGCGTTGACCTTGGACGCTCCGCGTTAAAGGCACGCTGACGGACACGCAGCGCCATCGGGTGAGTGGTTGTTGAAACTGACGCGGAGAGACATGGCCTCCGAGATCCCAAAGCGCGCGCGCGAAGACTTCACGGGTGGGTGGTGTCAGTCGCGTCGCCGTGCTTCATAATGCGTTCACCCGGGCTCCCGGGACTGTTTTGTTTTCGGAAACTTCTGGACATGAATTGAAAGCAAGGTATGTTCTAAAAGCATAAACACACGCGCTAGCCATATAGGTTTCTTTGCGGACCCAGTGTAGTCGCGACACGTAGAGGAAGGATATCTGCCGGTATGGGAGAGGGGGGGGGGGGGGGTGGAGGGAAGTGAGAAAAAAGAAAATGTCGTTTTGTTGAGACTGCCGAACCGCTTTTTCCTTCGTCCTCCTAAACAGCTTTCTACAAAGCTAATTTGACGTGTTGTGCGTTGTTACAGCTATAGCTGCTACGGTCTCTCCGTGTTGTCACTTGACATCGTGACGTCAGAGTCATGTGACTTCATGATGTCTTGTGACGTCGCAATTTCACTTGACATCATGGTGTCAGATGATGTTTACAAGATAACGCCCCACTTTTTCAATCAGTACCCACAATTATCACGACGTTTATAAAAACAAAAATGGCGAAATCATTGCGAGGTGGTTGTACCTCACCGCCATAAGTTTCGCCCCAAAGCCGTGGTCACACTGCTTGTACATCATACAGAAGACAGTCTGCAAATGGATTCAAGCTCGAGTCACTACAAGATCTGAGCTTCGAATGGCTGCAAGGCAACGAGTTCAAGGAGACACTTGGCACTGCGGCATTTGAACCATGGATATCGTGGTGACTGACTGGCTATCTGCAGATCGTCTTGTGTATAATCATAATGTATAAGCAGTGTGACCGCGGCTTAAAGAGTACTTCTAGTAGAAGCGAACACCGCAATACGACCCGCGAAAATTGCATAATCAATATTGAAAGTATTAAAAGAAGGACAACACGGACTTCACTACATAGTATTAAACCTCGCGCCCCGGCTCAAAGAGCTACTCCAAACAACTGCGAAGGTAAAAAAGAAAACAAAGTGCAGCATTATTATTTTTATTCAGGGAAATCCAGAGTGTTTATGTATGGAGCTTTTTTTTTCTGGAGTTTTATACGTGATACAGATTGCGATCAAATATATCAAAAGGCGCGGTTGCAGCGCTAGCCGCAACATGTCCAGATGAATATCTCTAATTAAATAAGATCCTCAAATTGTCTACCTACGCCCCCAGAGCTTCTGTTCACCGTTCTACCACAATACACAAAAAATTGTAAGTAGTAGCTGCAGTAACTCGACGTAACAAAACGTTTCCTTTAACTCATCTGCCTCGCGCCATGCTGTCGATGACTGGGTTAGAGGGCGTCCCCGCAAGGCGATGCCGCCTCCTTCTTTTTTTCCGATTACGCCCTTTCACACGAATGGGACGGCCGGAACGCGTTCGCGCGCTTCGGGATTTCCGGAGGCCATAGGAGAGGCCAACGGCGCGCCTCGTCGACGCGCGGTAGCAAAAGGGACCGAAGACGAAAATTGATCAGCTTTACTCCGCTCCTTTGGGATAGGGGAAACTAGGTGCCGCTGTCTGGGCTTTTTGCGTGGTTTGATATCTGAGAGCTGGACTTCACTTGGAGAAAGGATTTGAGTTGTCGTACTCGCGCTTCAAGCTGATGACGTTGGCTCGCTCCATGGGACAGTTAATGCTTCCGCATTAATATCGCCTAAGCTTTCCCATTGGAATACACAGGAAGACTGGAAAAGTAGACTGGTTGCTGTCTACTTCAATTTGCAACCGTAAGTCCCGTAGAGAGTAGTGCCAGCTGAGCCTCTGGCGTTCGTTGTAATAACTCTATGGTGGGTATGGGCGGGAGCGTGATGACGTGGCGGAAAACAGGCGTATGACTGGTCCAACGAGAAGTAGCTTCCACCACAGTCTCGTCTTAGGGGTGAACGGAGTATAGTTTTTCATCGTTAGTACACTCCGTTTTTAGTTTCAGGTACCAAAAATAAGAAATTGCATTATTTAACTTCGACGAAACAGTAAAAAGAATCTTGATTTCCGTACAATTAATTGCGTTTATACGACTCAACATCCATTATCGTCCATTAGTCAAATATATCAGAATCGAAAGGTTCTCGCGAAGTCTGGTATCTCACCTAAAATACCCGTGATTGGAAAACCTTTGCGTCGCAGTATGAAAGCCGAATCGTTGTGGTGCTCTTAAACTAAGGAATTTATTGCTATGCATAAAATCACGAAATGGGTTCGTGGTTATTTATATCATGAAATATAGTTTACAAAATACGTTTTACAATATGACGGGAGGGCCGTAAAGACAAAGATATTTGACACGCCTTGCAAGATTCGAAATCGAAACGTACACAGCTGCTCGCAAAAAGATTTTTGTCAAAAGTTTTAGTGCGCAATTTTTAGGTATAGAAGTATTCAAAATAGAACGAAATCGATGCCGTGAATTTCTATGTCATATACAAGCCTGTTTGTTGTCTGCACGCTGGTTTCGGAGCTCGCTTCGGGTGGCTTGCTGAAAGCCAAAACGCTAAAAACCAATGGCAGGGTATGGGAATGAGCAAGATAATCGCGACAAATAGGCCTTATTCGGATGTTCATTTCCCGGCAACGTATTTGCCATATCTTCAGCAAGGGCGTTCGCGTGTTCAAAGGCTGTGCATTTAACAGTTTTGGGGGCACGCGTTCATTCTTACATTCGAAATATTTAATTTTGTATTTGGTGAGCAAAAACACAAAAAAACAATAAGTGATCGCTTATTTCACACCGTAGTAATCCACTCCATGGCAGTTGTGGTGTGTGAATACTTAGCTTGAATTTAACACTTTTCCTTATGCAGTTATATGAACCCGCATGAACCAATCTAAAGCGGTTCGAAACGTTATATTTTTCGCTCCGGGGCTCAACTTGAACTGAACCGAAATATTTGAACCGTAACCTGAACTGAACCAGAAAGAGTTTCGGTTCCGTAGAACAAAATGAACATCGTCTCTTGTTTCCCCGCAGACCCCCGCTGTGCTAAGGGGAAAGCACCCTTTCAGAGTGGGATGTTACACACGATTTCTGAATAAAGCCGTGGCTCTTTGCGTATATATAATGGCCCCCAATATTCTGATAATAAATTTCTTTAAATTCTAGATTTAGCTGGAATAAACGAGTACGACCTAAAATATTTGTATGGACTGCTCTAGGTTTATTTTCTTTTATGGGAACACTTTGTTTTGGGATTACCTTTATACGGCTTCATATCTGTTCGAAGGCACAGCCAATAGATTATTTTAAAGGCTGTGTCTACAGTGCCGTCCGACGGCACTCCACTCGCGCCTACAAGTGCCGTCCGGAAGAGTGCCGAACGACGCGTGTATCACTGGGGGGTTCGTTAAAACACCCCCCCGCCTGCGTTCATGCCGCTTCGCGGCGACAGTATGCGGCTGCTTATTACAAAATTATAAATCCACTTGTCCCCGTCGTACACGCCGCTTCGCGGCGTCAGCCAGCAACCCAAGCCCCGCCGTCCCCCATACACCTCCGGAAAGGAAGTCCCATACCAAAAAACGATAACATTCGTGTTTTTTTTTCAGTGTTAATCGTAATAAAGAAATGCCGCAAGTATCGCCAGATGCCTTGACAAAACAAAACGTTCAGAAAAAAAAGTAAGCCCGAACTTTGGATTTAACTTGGGACCGCTTGCGCATGAGGCAGACATCTTTACCACTAAGGTACACTACCGCTTGGAAAACTTTGTTTTGCCAAGTGCGTTTTATACGAGACTTTCGGACGGCACTCTAACACTTTGCAAGAGTGCGTGCCGTCGGACGGTACTCCAGACACTACGTACATTAAAACTAAATTAGGTGGAGGAATGGATGGATACTTTGAAACAACCTTAGCGAGTTCAATGGGATTGTTTCTAGTACGGCATATTTATCATTCACATGCCGATTTTTGTTATTTTAATTATACATATCAAATATTATTGAGGTTCATTATACAAATAAAAAAGTTTTACACCTGATTTAAGAATTGCAATTTTATTAGACCCTTCTGATTTTTGAACGAACCATCAATTTAGGTGATTTAAATTGTTTTATTTTAACAAACTTTCAGTGGAATTCACTATTTGCTTTACCCTTGATTTTCTACCGAAAAGAACTATGCACTGCGGTTCATTCTGTCCTTCATCAATCAGCATCTTGTGGCAGTGTTCGGTGCTCCTACGCACAACTAAGTAGCTTGTCCTATGTCCTGTCGGGCAACTGATGCTAACAAAAGGTTTCACAAAACAAAACAAAAACGAAGTAGACTTTTTGTTTCTTGACAGAAGAATACATGGACTTTAACACAATATTTTACAGGCGTAATATTGAAAATAAACTGTGTGCTTGCGCTCCAAACGTTATCTTTGCTGCTTCAAAATGAACTTTCAGCTGCTCCGAGAGGTGCTCCAAAATGACTCCGACAAATCACGTCACTGTCGATGTCACGTGACCTGTCACGAGCCCTATACACCGATCCAGTTTGCCCGCTAAATGCAGCGAAACAATTGATGCCACGTGACCTATTCATGAAGTCAGTTTCGCCGCTAAGAAATTAAGGGAAATGGACGTCACGGATATATACGCAAGTTAAGTTTCCCTGGTAAATATGGCGGGGAAACTCTTGTCAGCGTGACGTGACCACCGAGTCAGTTTCCCCACTAAAATGATAAAGTATATCTTCATCACTTTCTGATACGACTGATTAATATATTCTTAGCCTTGCCTTCTTAAATACTTCAATTCATGCAATATTGATCTTTGGACGTAACGGTCCATGCCTATATGTTTCTTCTCCATTATGACATTCACAGTTGCTCAGCAGTTTAAACACAAAAAGCAAAACAAACAAACTGTGTTTTGCGTTGAAAAGTAGCGAAATCTCTCAGAGCCATATTCGATCATTTTGATCTTTGGACCATTTTAGCGCCCCTATAAAAATATTTTAAATTGTTTTATTGAAAACATGTTGACTCGTGGACTCTGAATATTTTTTTTTATTTGACTTCCTGTTGACATGGTCAACAAAAAGTTTCTGATTTTGTGTTGAAGTGTTTGTGGTGATTTTCTTCAGCCTAGGAAAAAAAAGCTGTTGACTTTCCATTAACTATACGTTGATTTGAACTGCTGACTTCCCGTTGACAGTGTTATCGGAAAGGGTGCAAACATTTTGTTTACTTCGTGTTGGAAATATTCAGTTGACTCTCTCTAGCCAGTAAAATAAGAAAGCTACAAACTTTGTGTTGCCTTTTAATTGAATATAATACACCTTCACTGGGTGTTAAAAGTCACTAATGTTTTAATTAGTCTGTGATAAGGCGAGAACGGTAGGGAGGTGCTTCAGTTGTCCCGTCTCGAGCCTTTTACACTTGACAACGTTTCGCCACTTCGCGCACCTCCAGCGCGCAGTCAAAGCACGGCGGAAGGCATGCAGCGCGTGCTGAAGGTCAGGCATTCGGGATACAAGCACTGCCGTTATCAATTTCTGGCTATAGTGATTTTACTGGCCCAATTAACCTATAGTAAGTTACAAATCAAGAAGGTAGCCGCAAATGCCCCTCACAGGGAATCATATATCCCTCCGCCACCACCGCATCCAATAGCGTCCCATGGTTTCCGTGACGTCGCAGCCAACGCGCGAGGAGGGTCTTGCCGTCCTGTACATATCTGCTTTATTTTTCGACTTTGACTTAGCATTGTGGAAGCCACGAGAGGGAGATTGGAGTTTTCCCCCTCCGATGGAAACATATACGCCTTTCGGGGATTAGGTTCCCCTTCGCATGGATACAAAGGCTTCTTTCAGGGAACTCGGTTCCCCCTCGGATAAATACAAAGGTCGCTTTCTTAAAAAAAATGGGATCGGAGACAATTTGGCATCACTCTGTAGCCAATATCTATTCATTGAAGCGGAACAAGGAGCGTTTCCCGTAACTCTTTATTCGATTGCGGGGGGATTTGAAACGTGCGTATCACGCTTGTGTGAAGGAGCTTCTCGTACCTTCTTGACTTGTAACCGACTATAGTCAAATAGAAAAGAAAAGCAAAATAACTATTTTAAAGGAGAGCAACAGCCTTGACTCGCCTCACCCAAAGTGATGCTATGCAGGGAAGCAATAACACTTAGGAGAATGGAGAGTTGGGCGAGTTGGTGGGAATTCATCATGGAGTAGGGACAAACCAAATAAGAAGGGCGGGAACCTCTTGTGTCAGCCAACCGTCTTTGGCACTGCTGGACATTGAGGTGGCGTTTTTGGATTTGGAATAGCATCATGTCACTTTTTATTGCGTTTAACACGTGCCATCACGCTGCTATGAAGTGTCTGGTAATACGCAGACGGGGCTGTACTGCAAAAGATGAATGGTCGTCTTCATGTGTTTTCCTATTAAAATATTTCAGTTGATAGTCGGCGCTCGTCCCGTGTGTTTCTTCTTCGTCCTCGTCTGTTTTTCGCGCTGTTTCCCATGATGGAGGAATAGCATTCCTTTTAGGTGCCGTTCTGCGGAATATGTTTTGGCGACTGTGCCGGAATAATTTTATTTGTAGCAACGTTTTTTTTTTTTTTTTAGAAAGAGATGAAGTCCACGGACTTCGAAACTTTGTTTTTTTTCTGGACAGAATCTTGAGAAGGAGTTCGGTTACTTAGAACTTTAATCAATGCTGAGGTGGTCACGGGCCAAATGATTACCTTTAATCAGTAGGGTATCATAAGGCTCTGGAGAAGTCTATGGGAGTTTGATTAATGTGTTGAGTGCTGCATGGCGCTTGTGTGTGTGTTCGTTTCTCGAGTGCTTTTGCGATATGTATGTAGTGCGTTCAAATTGCTACAGGCACACAGTAACCTCACAAAATCCAAAATAAAATAAATAAAAAAAGCCTGCGTTTTTATCTCGTGATTTTGCTGCAGCTTATTCGTAGCAGAGTGAAAATCCGTAATAAGCCTCCAAAACTTTATTGAATCACCAGCTAAATTGTAAAGCATTTTTTTTTTTTCTTTTAGAGCGCAGCTCTAAAGCCCGGTTCACACAGTTGCGTTTGACTGCGTTTTGACTGCGTTACGGCAGCGAGACACACAGGACATCCCTGCTTCTTATATCGCGTGCCAAGAAGATTCCTTGAATTGGATTCCACGCTTCATACGAAGCACAGATGTGCCGGTGACTCGGTTTCGGTTCTCGCCGCAACGCAGTCAAACGCACTCAGACGCTGAGTGTCCTGAACCGGCCCTAAGGCGCTTGTGTCCGGGTTGAGCGGCATCAGTGTCGGCGTCGCCGTAACCGCGCGTTGCATTATGGGAGGACGTTTCCCTGCTAAAGTTAGCTTTGAAAGTTTCCCGCTAAATTTAGCGTACAAACATTGTGGATCAATTTAGCGGGGAAATATTTCCACTATATTTAGAGGGATTTCCACACTTAAATTCAGCAGGGAAATTGCGTCCCTGCTAAATTTAGCGGGGAAACTGACGCCACGTCTTCCTGTCACGTCACCCATGAACAAATTCAGCAGGAGGAGAGGAGCGGGAAAGGAGGAGGCGGAGTGAAGATGAAGGAATAGGAGGGGAAGATGAGGGGGGAAGGTGAGGAGGAGAGAAGCCATGGGAGAGGAGGAGGAGGAAAGGAGAAGAGGAGGAGGGGAGGGTACGAAGGAGGAGGAAGGCATACCCTCCCCTCCGCACACCTTCCCTACCCCTCCTCAAGAGCTGCGCTCTAGTTCATCACCTCCTAGAAGAGAAGGCCAGAACACGCCTCCAGTGACGTCACGGCTGCAGGCTGACGTGCGCCGTTCAATAGCGCTGAGCCGAAGGCTTCGCGCATAGCTTTTGCTTCGTAGAAACGCGGATTTTCGCTCTATTTATTTTTTCTCAGCTAACATGAGAGCTGTGAATGCCAAGTGATTTACAGGATAACATTTTAGAACTCACGAGAATTATTATAGCCTACAATTATTGTGGTGAAATACAAGAAAATGATATATTGAGACTGATGTGGTATTTTTAAGCGATAAACTGGGTGGTGTAATTCTCTCTGAACGACCTGTGAGTTGTCTAAAAAATAGAATTCCTATGAAATGGCAATAATCGAAGTAGTGGGACCGTTTCATATGAACTACAGCAACAATCGGGTAAGTGATGCAGAGGCATTCATTTCATTACGTTTTATTCACCTCAAAGACATCCGAAGACGCATTACATGAGGGAGGATCAAAAATAAAATACAATAAGAAATTGAACATAAAATATAGACACCAAAAAGTAAAAGTCACAAACACACACAAAAAGACACTTATTAGCATGGTATTGTTATGATTCTGTTTTACAAAACAAGGTTCACGGTTACACAAATTAATGGACGTGTATTTAAACGAAATGAAATTGTGCTCACTTACGATATGGTTGGGTAGTTTGTTCCAGTCAGTGAGGCAAAGTGACTAGGGGAGAAAAGAGGAAAGTGTTAGTACGGCACTGAAATGGTTCAATCTTGCTGGAAATATTTAATATGAATAGAGCAGTTGCCTTTGCATGAGGACGAAGCGCAAGCACCTTGCTGGCCGTACATGATCTAAGTCATTTAGCCTTGATCCCTTAGCTTCTTTTTTAGATGTTGCACCGGCACCCGCAATATAGTTGTCATTTTGCAGCACAGGTTTCTCAGTTGAATGGTTTCACTCCAGTCCAACACTTGCTTCAGCTCGAACTCACAATGGGTTCATCATCGCAGGCGTCATTCTCTCCCTTGGTCTGAGTTTGCTGCTTGACATCAGTGATGATTGGCAGCGAGTGTCTTTGTTTGCAGAGTTTCAGCTTTCCGTTTCTTTTGTTTGGCGTTCGTGACTTGTCATTAATCGAAACATTCATCTTGCTGAAAAGATGTTACAAGAAAACGCTTGTGTGTTTTCTTGTGACAACACGTGTTTCAAAATGAGCTCCCTCGTATGTTCATTTTCACAGGCGTCGAAGTCGGAAGTCTCCTTTTGGCGAGTAGTTCCCTTATGAGATATGTAGCAAGTCGGCGCTGGCTGGGCGTCACCAATTAGTGAACAACATAGTTGGCTTCTACAGCATTTACACCAGAAAAAACAAGCCCTCCTATTACGAGTTTCATTACGAGAGCATAGTCTTC
Organism: Ixodes ricinus; assembly: GCA_037355805.1. Classification (NCBI taxonomy): domain Eukaryota; kingdom Metazoa; phylum Arthropoda; class Arachnida; order Ixodida; family Ixodidae; genus Ixodes; species Ixodes ricinus. Next base: position 147,600 of record JAZHYW010002909.1, read on the forward strand.
CTGTGCGAGCAAACTGTAGCCAACTTATTTCCTCTTGTCGATGCGGCCTTGCATTTTTCGCCCCTCAAGTTTTTCAATGTGGTGTAGACTGCACGGCCGGCCACATAGCCCAGGGCCGATAGTGTGTGTCTTCTTTTGTAGCGTGAGCTACACTGGCCGAGGTTGAGCAGTTTCGCGTGGCTCGCATAATGAGCCGTGATCCGTGCTGCAAGCGCGAGGAGCAGTGACGTCACACGGCGCACAGCTGCGCGCCGGAGCCGCCACGCCGCGCGCTGCCGCCACCGCGCGCGCCTCGCCCAGCTGCACATTCCAGAGGAGTGACGTCATAGCCGCGGCAGACGCACTGGCGCCGTCGCGTTCCCAGCTGTCCGCCTCCGCTGCGCAGTAGCCAAGTCTGACGCTGCACCGGAGCAGCTTGATAGCGCCTCTCATTTTGTGCGCATAAGCTCACGCTACGTATATCCTGGCATAACCGAGCTAAGCCACCGCAATTTTTTTACAGCCCAGTGCCCCATTGCAGGTGTACCGCGCTGCAGGTAGGGCGTCAAGAATCCGCTCGCTTGTGAAGATCTTCCCAGCTTCCATCCTCTCTAGCTGTAGTGATCGTTGACAGCGTGCTGCTCAGCAGTATTTTGTTTTCACCTTCGTAAATGTGCCTTGTAGACACGTAATATTAGAAGCAAGCCAGTTGCCTACACATTCGGAAACGATCTTCTGAGCTGTCAGTTTTCAGCTTGTCCCATGGAGGCCGTACAGCAGATTGAGTTCATCAAAGCAGCATATCTGGGATGTGTATCTGACCACTTCTGCAGGAAAGAGAACGAATAAGGGGGAAATATATTTAATTCAAAGAAAGGTAATGTAATCGGAAATGGTTATAAAAAAGCGAATGCTGTTCTTCAAAGGGCAGCTGAAGTGGGTTCGTATTTGAGAGAAAACATTGGCATTGTTTTGATCTGACATTTTGGATCACGAACATCAAAATTATATTGAAATTTGGTGCACCGAATGCTAAATGCACTATAATAATAATAATAATAAAAATGCGTATTGCACAGGCAAATAAAACGAGATACAAATAAATAATTAATAATAATAATAATATTATTATTATTATGCTCCATAGAGCTACGTAGTGTGTGGTGGATTCCTTGAGGAGCGTGAAGAGCTCCAGCTAAATTTTTAGTATATGCCTCTTTTATTTGTATATGTAAACTGGTCAATGAACCCTATTCCGGCTTGCGTGCACTCCAAACTACAGTTCAAAGACCCGCTAAAATTTAGGTCTTACTAGGGAGTTGTAGCTGATCATTTCTGCGCTCCGATGACGATGCGCAGAAACGACACGATGTACTTCGTGTTTTTTTTTTCATTTACATTGATGTGCTGGTTGCAACCGTGATAATCTATCACTTGCATACCTTGCCAAAAAGTTATCCTCGGAAAATGAAAAAAAGTTACTCATCGAAAATTAAAGAAAAGAAAACGAACCAATGATCATAAAATTGAAAAAGTTCTCACCCTGCCGTGCCGTGAACGAGCGAGATCTTCCTGTCGATTCGCGGTAGTCCATGCTTCCGTAGTCATCCTTGCAGAAACTCAAATAGCAGATAAACAACATTTGTACGGCATGATAGCACCGATAGCACCAACGATGGATAGCACCAAACCGACCAAACCATCGAAGGAAACGTAGTACGTACGAGAATGTTGTGTTGTATTCCAAAATGTGCTCGATCGCACTCGAGAGTTGAACTTCCGATTCGTGGCGTGCGAAAACCTACTCGCGTCTAGCGTTGTTCTTGTTGGTTCCCATGGACTCATTGTCGCGTGACCCAACCCGCAGGAGTAGCTCAACAAAGCCCTCGAAGAAACGAATCTGCGACGGATGACCGTTGGGAAAGAAGAAAAAATAAAAAAAACGCGCGGCGTCATGGCGGCAAGTTTTTTTTTTTTTTTTTACTCATTTCGTTTTTTTTTTGTTGGCGCCGCCTCTGCCGTTGTTGTTGTTGTTGAAAACATCTCTGTTGCACAAAGGCAGGAAAGAGGGGGAGGGGGTTAGAGGCTGAAAAGAGATAGAGAAGAAGCAGGGGAGTCATGTGTATGACTATATTCCCAGGACTCCACCCTGCTTGCGCCGCCTTGGCCTGCCGTATTAAGCCAGGTTGCTGAATCGTCTCTCGATTGCGAGCGCCGCATACTCACTCCTGCTTCGCTGTCTCACATCGCGAAGTTTCTTTCATTCTTCTCTCGCAGGCCCACACCATATGGTATGTGTCTGCATTTTGCCACCCGCACCACAGGCAGGCTGCCGACACTATCTGTCCGGGTACAAGGTGTGTAGCTTGTCTGGGGTGAGAAATGTATCCGTCTCGTAGCCGTCGAAGGATGTGTTCACCTTCCTCGCTCAGGGACTTATGCGGCGCTGGAGACTTTTCTGTGCAAGTCGGATGTCCAGTAGACATTTGAGAGACGAACTCACCAGATCCTCCACACCTGAGGCAGGAATAGAGTCCTGGCTCTTCGGAAGAGTAATCTCGGGCTGTGGCGTGGAGCCACTCATTTCCTTTTGACGCCCCATATGGCCTGGAGACCAGACGATCTTAGCCGCCTGCGGGGGGTGCCTTCAGTAGCCCGGCCGCCACATCCCCCACGGAACCCGCGGCGAAGTTGCGAACGGCGCCTTGAGAGTTCGATATTATAGTTGCTTTTGGATTGCAAGTGATAGTCAGTGCGATGGCCACCTCTTCGGCTTCCGTAGCACAAGACACTCTGAAGGAGGCTTTCGTGACTATCTTGCTCCCGTCCGAGGTAGCCACGGCTGCCGTGGCCACCCCACTAACAGGCCCCGGGGCGTCAACGTAGAAGGTGCCTGGTCAGCTATCCCAGGTCCCGAGCGAGGGCCTCGGACCTTGCCACACGCTCTTTCCGCGTCCCGTGACGGGTTCATGTTCCTCGGAATTCCGCTTGTTCGAACACCGGCTCGAATATGGTCATCTAGCTCGATCTGTTGTCGTAAGGAGGCGGCTGTTCGGGTTCGCTAACCTCAGCTTGTCGAGCAGCCAGCGACCGCTGTCCGTTCCTCCGAGTCTTCTGATTTGCGCTCCAATCTGGGCGTTGGCCAGCTCCTCAAAGGTGCTGTGCACTCCCAACTCAAGTAGCCTTTTAGTGACTGCATATTCCGGCAGTCCCAGGGCATTACTTGTATGCCTTGCGAAGCAGTATGTCGAGCTTCTCTACCTCCTTGGTGACGTTTAAATGTGGGGTCCATACATCACCCTCGACACTACAAACGCGTGCACGAGCTCGCATGGCCTCCTTTCTTTCAGTCCGTGTTGCTTGTTGCGAATTCTTCGCAACATGCCGTTGATCTGTACTGTCGCCTTTGTGAGCTTGTCAAGTGTGCTCTTGTTGTTCCTTCCCTGTGGGATAAGCTGTCCCAGGATTCGCACCTCCTGCGGCTTGGTCACCTCTTCTCCGTCCAGTTTGACATTGATGTGAGTTATGAGTCCTTCCCGTGGGTTCTTCATGATCAGCAACTCCGACTTCTCCGGCGAGCACTGAAGCCCCTGGCTCCGCGCGTACTCTGCCGTAATATCGGCCGCTGCCTGCAGCCTCTCCTCCACTTGACCGTCGCTCCCGGACTTGCACCAGATCGTAATATCATCGGCATATATCGCGTGCTCCACCTCTGGGATATTGTTCAACCTTTCCGGGAGATTTATCATTGCCAAGTCGGAAAGTAGGGTGAGAGCACCGCCCCTTGCGGCGTGCCTCGTGGCCCCAGTGTTAAAGAGTCCGATCTATAGTCCCCCAGTGAGAGAACCACTTGATGTTTTGAAAAAAGCTTCGTATGTAGTTATACGTTCTTTCCCGCAGTTAATTTGACTAAGTCCTTCTAGTATACTTCCATGCGCAACATTATCGAATGCCCCTTTGAGATCAAGCGCTAAAATGCACCTTGTTTGAGCTCGCGCCGGCTCTCGAGTAAGTCCTTAGACAGGCACAACAACACATCTTGCGTCGACCTGTGCGGGCGGAATCCAAACTGCGTATGAGCCAGTAACGAATTGTCCTCAATATGCTTGGTTAGTCTAGCATTGATTATCCATTGAAATGCCTTTCCCAGGAATGATGTTAAAGAAATTGGTCTGAGGTTCCCCAGACTTAAGTCTTTTCGGGGTTTTGGAATAAATCGTACCTCAACTTTCTTCCAGCTTTCCGGGGTGGTACCCGTCCTCCAATATTCCTCATTGAAGTGTCGCACAAGCTCCCGCAACGATCCTTCATCCAGATTGTATAACTGCCTCGCTAGTGATCATGTCCGGCCCAGGTGCCGAATTCTTCTTCATCGCCGCCAGTGCAGCCTCGAGTTCCCCAGCGTTATTGGCCTAACGAGCACCTTGTTCGGTTTTCCCTTATAGTCTGGTTGGTCAACCGGGGTCCCGGCACAGGCATTTGCTAGCCAGGCGCTCCGTAAGTTAGTCGCCTTCAACCCCTCCTTATGCATGAGGGAAGTGATCTTGTTCTGTGCCACCGTTCTTGTCCCCTCCGGATCCACCAGGGCCCGAAGAAGTTTCCAGGTTTGTGCGAGACCTAAGCTGCCTTGCATCCCGTCACACAGAGAGTACCAGTTTTGCCTTGAAAGTCGCAATGCATAATCCTCCGCCTCCTCATTCAGTTCCGCAATCTTCTTTCGAAGCTTTCTGCTGCTCTCTGTCTTTTCCACCTCTTTGTTAATGACCTTCGCGCCTCCCACAGGTGCAGCAGATGTGAGTCCACTTCCGGGTTTTTCTCAGTTGTGTCCACCACCGTTGTATACCGCTCGAGGCTTTGGACTAATTCCCCTGTCCATTCCTCAATGTTGTCAATGGTCGCAATGCTTCGCCCTCTTTGCTCGCGCCACTTGTCCCACTGTACAATCCTTGCTTTACCGATCTTCTTTCTGCCAAAGTCCCCGGTCTCCCAGCTTGTACACAGAATGTAACGGTCACTTCCGAGATTTTCCCCGGTGTTCACCCATCTTATATTTCGGATGCCTCTCACCATCGTCAGGTCGGGGCACGTGTCCCGGCACCTGCTCGTCCCGATCTGTGTTGGCGTCTCCGGGTCCGTAAGCAGGAAAGTCGCTGCTGGTCAAGCGACTTTCTCCCGCAATTCTTCTGCCTTTGGCGGTAAGGTCGGCGTACCCCCCCCCCCCCCCCGGCCGGATGCGCTGCGTTGAAATCCCCTGTTATGACGAGCGGCTCTCTTCCTGCTTTGCAAATGAAACTTGTGAGCAGTTGCTTGAGGTCCGATCGAGTGTCTCTAGGGTTACTATACACACAAAGCACATGGAGTCGGTCGTCCGTTCTCACCGAGGGGATTAAGGTCACATACACATGCGGAATGTCCGTCATCAACGGTTCTTGTACCTCCACCGGATTTTGTTTATGCACTAACACTGCCACATACTGGTCCGCGTAGTGAGTATCGTAGCCCCTAATTCTGACATTCGTACACTTTCCAAGTTCTTGAAGAGTGATAACCGCAGGGGGTTCAGCCGCTTGCGCCGCCAACAGGCTGAGACCAGCTCTTTTCCGGCCGATTCCCCTGCAGTTCCACTGCCACACGCTCAGTTTCGGTTGAATCCGCATGTTGAGTCTGTGTCCGAGAAGCCCGTTTCAGGTGGGGTTGGTGTACTCCCTATTGGCCGTCTTCGCTTAAGTTCCTGGCTCTTTCGCATCTCTAGTCTCTCAAGCCTCTTGTTGGACTTGCTCTCCAGAGTTGGCATTCCTGTCAGGAACATCTGCATCTGCTGTTGCATCTGATGAAATTTCTCCTTCAGCTGCGCGACTTCCGTGCGCACCTCCCGGATTAGTTTGAAGTACACGTCTCCCAGTGTGGTTTGCGGCGATGGGATCGCCTGCTGTTTAAAAGTATCCGCCTTCTTCGCTTCCTTGCGAAGTCGAGTGTTCTCCTCCATCAGCGCTTGAACTTCTTTTTCTAGCTTCTGCTCCGCTTGCGACTTCGCTAGGGAAGGCCATTTGATTGTGTTGGCCAGATCCCTATCCCCTGTTGACGCTTGCGTCCTTTCATTCTTCAAATCTGCCGCGCCTCTTTCCTGGAGGTAGTTCCTCGATCTGCTTCTCCTTCTGTTTGGCGTCACTTGTTTACGCGTCTGACTCCGTGACTTTGATCTGCTCTTCATTGACACATCCGATAATGTAGAGCTCCACGCCACCTGTCGTTGTCGTCTTCTTTGGCTCCAGCTCCTGCTTCTCCTGCTTTTTGCCGCCATCTTGGGCAAATCGGGTCCGTAGAACTTCTGCTTGCATTCTTTGGCGTACGTACGATGGGGGCCCCCGCATAGTGCGCAGAATGGTACACATTCACGTCCTTCTTGTGCTCCTGCCTTCCCGCAAGTCTCGCATGCCTATCCCCGTGGCTTAGGACAGACATCCACCCGGTGCCCGGTTTTCCCGCAGTTATAACAGGCTGTCCTCGTCTTTTTTGTATATGTAACACCGTTTTTCTGCCCTAGCGAACGAATCGTGAATGATATTCGGTTCCCCAGGAACGTGACTAGCGCCGATTGCGATTTCCCGAGTCTTCGGGCCTCCAAGACCCCTGTGTTGCCTGCACGTGTAAGGCGCTGTATTGTCGCGTTATCCAGCCCTTGTCGGATCCCATGGATTATTCCTGTACACGTTTCCCCGGTCGGGTGAGATATGCCTCTGACCTCCAATTTCAAATTGGGTAGGTGTAGTGTCCTGATCTTCTCGAGTCGCGCCGCGTCCTCGTCGTCATTAGTACAGATAATAAGAACATTCTGTGCGGCAAGCAGTCGAATCTTGTAATCCTGTTGCAGCTCCGTCGCTGCCGACCCTAACATCGCTTCGCCAATCTGGCTTTCGATGCTACGGAGTTCAAATGTCCGCCTGGCTTGACTACCACTTTCGAACGATATTGGCGCATGCTTTGGAAGCTTAGGGAATTTTGTAATGCCCGCATTAGCCTCCGTTACCTGTATGGGTGCTGTTGGAGACGTCCGGTCCTGCTGCCGGGACTTCCGATCTCGGAGCCTCACTTGCTACCCAGCTTGGGTCATCCGGGTCGGCTCTGCCGGCTCGTATCCCTGTTCCTCCTCGGAGCGGCTCTGCAGCCGAGCAGGGTCTATGAAGCTATACTCCATCGCCGCCGGATCGTACCCTCTTATCGAATTTCTGCGGCTCTGGTCCTTCTGCCTCGCCGAAAGTTAATCTTGTGAAGCCACCGCTGCGGCGGGTGGACTCATCATCGTCAGGCCGAGGAAGACGGCCGCGACCGGGAAAAAACCAGCTGCGGCGCGCCGGCCTTCTGCTAGGCTTAACGCGGCTTCCACGAAAAGTATTCGTAAGTCCAGCGAACTTGTCGGCCATGTTGTCGGTGACCGCCGGGAGTGGAGATCTAGGGCCACCAGAGCCGATGGAAAACACCGTACCCAATGGAGCCGACAGAAATTGCGTCCGCTCGGGCCGGCCTTTCTTCT